>APFE030863196.1:113606-140244 GCA_000404065.3 Pinus taeda | reverse complement strand
CAACAATTGGAAAGAGTAAAAGGGCTTTGTGACATATTGGAAAGCAAAATTATGAAGCATACCCTTCACAACTCTAAAGATGGAAGTGTTGTTTCTCCTAGCCTTCCACAACCTACAAGGGTTACACCACAACAATTGGAAAAAAAAGAGAAAAAGGGCTTTGTTACAATTGTGATAGAAAATGCACTAAAGGTCATAAGTGTGCTGAGAAGAAATTATTTTACATAGAATATGAAGAGGAGGAAGAAAAGGATCAAGAAACATCGAAAGAAGAGGATATATGCCATGACAACACCCCAGAGAAAGAAGAAATGAATCAGACCATATCTTGTAAAGCATTGGCAAGAATTACCACTCCTCAAACTCTCAAGATAGAAGGACATATCAAGAAGAAAAAGGTCAAGAAGTGAAAGATCACATCAAGAAAGAAGAAATGAATCCAACCATATCTTGTAATTCATTGGTCGAAATTACCACTCCTCAAACTATCAAGATAGAAGGACATATCAAGAAGAAAAATGTTCAAGAAGTGAAAGATCACACCGAGCATCAAGAAATGAATCCGACCATATCTTGTAAAGGATTGGAAGAAATTACCACTCCTCAAACTCTAGAGATAGAAGGACATATCAAGAAGAAAAAGGTTCAAGCAGTGAAAGATCACATCGAGCATCAACAACAAGTTCTCCAACTTTTAAAGGATAACGCCACTTCGATGCAAAATCAAATGAAACAATAGGTAGATCAACATCGTAGTGAAAATTGTTTTGATGTAGGTGATTGGGTATTTTTATTGTTACATCTCAAGCAAGCTATTTATGAGAAGGAAATGTTGGCAATACTACATGCACTTAAAAGATGGCGACCTTACTGAATGGGAAGACTCTTCAAGGATGAGGATGTGGAAGCATTGTTTTGTGCTATTTCTATTATCCAACCAGATTGGATCAAAGAAGCAAGGGATGAATGGAAGAAGGACAAAGAAGTATGGCCAATTATTCAAAATTTGCAAAAGATCCCAATTCAAACAATATTTCCAGAAATTGAAGAGGAAGGAAAAATCAAATTGGAACCTGGAGCAGTCATAGAAACAAGAACCCGACAGCTACGAAATCGATCAATTTCAGAGTATCTCATCAAGTGGAAGAACGTAGCCACTGAAGATTCCACATGGGAAGACAAGAATTTTATACAGAAGCATCAAGAACTACTCAAGCATTGAGGACAACGCTTTTTAAAGGAGAGGGGCATGTTAGGCTCCTATACTACTAGTGTAACCCCTTATTGTTATTAGTACAACCCACTTATTATATTGATGTACCCATGTAGTGCCCATATTGTTACTATTGTGCCCCATCGAAGCCCACTATTGTTATTATTGTGCCCTTACATTATTATTGTTATGTCGGCTCTGATTATGTTATGACCCCCTAGACTCCTATATATAGAAAGGAGGTATTTTCATTTGAATGAACCAACATATGTTCATTTATGTAATGTAAAGGAGGTTGTCCCCTCGAAGAAGCTGAATTCTAAGGTGTTGATCTATCTTTTCTATATTTTCTTGAGCTGGTTTCATAACAAACTTTCTAATTTCCTTCTATGACCATTAGTGTATTATTACTAGTTCTATATTTGTATCAATACTCTATTATTAACTCATTATAAATCTATCATACCTAAGGATCAAAATATATTTCTAGTATATCTTCATCTGATCTAATGTTTATGTGATTTTAAAAAGGAAGAAAAGTGTATATACTATATAACTAAGTTACATAAGTAGCACATACTTCACATTATACATTGAAAGAATAAAAAGAGAATATTGAGATATTCTATTGGAAACCTTTACATTTAAGTTTACCATGAATTTATGATAATTATAAATGTTCATCTATGTGAAAAGCTATTTTTATTGTTCCCATATTCCTTTGATATCAAAATTTAAAAGAAAATTTATATTCATGATTAATATCTAAATTATTCTTTCACAATGTAAAATCATCTAAAAATTCACAACATTCCTTAGAATTGCATACGAGATGTATGCATATTCATCAAAATTATTGCACCTAATTAGAGATTGAACACACAAATTATTAATTCCTAAGGTTTACCTTTTTATAATTAAATATACAAAATAATTAACATCAATAGATACATATTATTATTGTCATAATAATTAATACATATACTATGTATTTTTCTTATGCAATTATTTTATACATATATTTATATATAACAATGTAACCACACCATAATATCCATCGTGTATTTCATTATTTATATATATAAATTATATATATATATATATATATTATATATATATATATATAATTCACATCTCATTGGGTAATATAACTAATGGTACCACATCATTATATCAATCAATAATATTGTATACTTTGTTTAATCCATTAACGTCTAACGATGGATATTTGGGCATATATATACATATATATATATATATATATATATATTATATATAATTATATATATATTCAAGTCTAATAATCAAATAATGACCATGTTAACAAAATGATAACTACCTATTTCATAACTATGTATATATTTGAACAATAAGTCCTAACGTGAGTTTTGTATGAGAGATAATTCATTGCAATGTGTCCACAAAATAACATGGATTAGTATTACATCTTAGGACCATCCCTGAATCACGACCTTATATCAAAATTATGGTTAGCTTAAGGTGCGTGACAACTCTTAGTTTTCATGAACCTTAGACTAACCATAACATTTATATCAGGGAAAATTTTATGGATGGAAAATTATCTTGAAATTTAAAATCATTGGCGAATCTCACTAGTCCCTAATATGTGAACTATAAAATTTGTATTGATGTATTTGTAAAATTATTTAAATTTATAATGATTTTATATAACTGTCTATATAATGTTGGCAATTTTTAAGGTAAAATAATTTTATATTTTAAAACTTGGGTGAATCATTTTTATAAAAAATAGAAATTGGCGAAATCTTTTTTTAGAAATATCATGTAAAATTAGTGCACTTGCAAATATTAGCCCCTAAAATTTTCCATGATTCATATAAGGTTGTGATTCAGGGATGTTCCTAAGATGTAATACTAAGTTACATCATAGTTATCCATGTTAGTTGTTGGACACATTTCAATGAATTGTCTCTCATATAAAAATCAAGTTAGGACTTATTGTTCAAATCTATGAGTATATGTGTTGCATAGTTATGAAATAGGTAGTTTTCATTTTGTTAACATGGTCTTATGATGCAGGAGCATCCAACTCATGCGCGTATTCTGTATGGTGTTCTTCAACGTTTGTTTGTTGGTTGCAATGTATTTCTGGTCTGTGAGCGCGTCTTTGTGGTTTTGGTCGGGGCTTTAGGGTCGATGCTGGAAGTTACTGTGATTTTATTGTAACTCTCGAACCCTTGTTGTGCCTGGTTCGAATCTGGTTAAATCTTTTTCACTTGCTGTTGTTCTGGGCTCTCACAATGTGTCACTGGTATTCGTCCCGAGTACAGGACCTCTCGGGCGTTCGTTCTTCGTTCGAAACAGGTAATACCTCCTGTCCTTGTTTCAATTTCGCTCAGCTTCTGCTACTGGAACTCACCCATTTGGCTCCTCTGGTCTACAGTTGTTCAAATCCTTCAGAATGCCACCACGGTTGCTTCCGGCTTCGTTCTCCCAGGTAATTCGTTGTCCTGTTAATTTTCAGTGTGCACTTACACATTTAATTGTAATTCTCCTCTTTGCTTTGTTCGTAATACAAACGGTTTGGTGGTTGCAGGTCGCTGTCGGCAACCTGGGCGTGCGTATCCTCCGGTCCTTAACTTGTACAGTTCGCTTGTTCTAGGGTAGGCCTGAATCTCAAATGTCTGGTTGTTGTTTACTTGATAACGCGGTTACTGTAGACTTGCTCAGGTCTTTTGGTCGCTAAACGGAGTTTAGTTTGGCTGTATACCTTTCGGTCACTCCTGTGTTAAGTTGGAAAAGAAATGGAAGTCGCCAATGTTTGGTTTCTGTCAAACCCTAGTCCAGGGTTTTCTGGCTTGTGTTGTTTTCCGACAATGCATCGTATTTTCACTCTATGTATATAAATGGACTTTGCTTTTCATAAAAATTGTTCTAGTTTTACATTAGTCAATTTTATCGACGGTCCTTCGATTTTCTGAAACAAAATTTGTGAAAGGAATATATAGCAGTGTTACCTCTGTTTGTAATTATGCTCCCCCTCTATTCTGTGGCTGCTCTTATGGTTTTGAATACTGGAGTTGGCTGACTGTTGTACGCAAATTCTTCTTCGTGGACTTCTGGAGATTATATGCCTGGATTCTTGTTTGACTGAGTGTGAAATAGATATCAAATAAATGTGTGTTTGTATTTCATATGTGACTGTAAGTTACCGAGACTTCATCCAACTGTTTAATGGTTGACTGTGATTCGTATTAGAATACATACAACAACATATTGATAGACATTATTGGTATGGTATTTTATCAGGCTATATAGAAAAGTTTCGTTTAGGCAAACAGTAGAAAAAGAAATGATACAGATGGACAAATAGCTTCTTTGAATGATTCTGACTGTCTTTATTTCTCTTCTCCTCTAATTGAACTGAACCCCTCTCTGTTACATTTGATTTGTTTATATCCCTTTATTTTCAGTTGATTTTTGAAGTTAATCAAACTGTCATAGAATATGGTTACAAAAAGATTGTTGTCGTTAATAACTATATTTTCTTGACATTTCAAGATTTGGAGGAACAGCTTGTCCTTATTTCCCTAATTCAACGGACCATTTCCTAACTAATAACTGAGCTACAGTAATTCTAATTTAAGTAAAAAGAAATGTCTGAATTCACTGACTCTGTAAAACAAGTTAAAAGAAAAATTATCACAGTAAAAATTAAATAGTCCAATCGATCAATAGCCTTCGAACCTGGTTGAGATTTTGCCCAATTACGGTGAGCTGGATGCTCCTGCATCAGGCTCTCGGGGTAAAAAGAGATCATGACTCCGGTTCTTGAGCTCCTCGACTGACGTTCCTGTTTGTCCAATCTGCCTAGCGTCAAGCCATGAGCTGTCCTCAATCGGACGGTTCTTCCACTTGACCAGGTACTGAAAATAATTTTCTCGCCGAGTACGTCTAACTACCTGAGTTTCGAGGATGCCTTCAATCTTAAGGGGTTGGACATAAGGCATCTGTCTCTTCCAAGTTTCTCCGTCTTCCTGGGTGTTCCGCGTGGATTGTCTGGGTCCATCTTTCTTTTCCTCCGCCAGATCGTCTGTGTACGGGAACAGATCTACTACATTGAAGATAGGTGAAATGCCTATTCCGGGTGGCAATTGTATTTCGTAGGCATTTGCCGAAAATTTTCACAAGATCTTACAAGGTCATATCTTTTTGTACTTTAGTTTATTGTATGTACCCTTAGGGAAATGTTCCTTATGCAAGTGTACCAGGACTTCGTCCCCCACCTCAAAATGAACTTCTCTTCTCTTTAGATCTGCATGTTGTTTATATTTTGAGCTGTTGTCTTGTAATTTTGCCTTCACCTGTTCGTGTAAATCCTTCATTGTGTTAGCAAAATCTTCTCCATCTGCACTCCGTCGTTCCTGTAAACCAAGATCCTGATGTTCATGCACTCCACGAAGGTGCATGCCATATAGGATCTGAAAGGGATTGAGACCTGTGCTACGATTTGGCGAATCGTTGTAAGCAAACTCTACTTGCGCTAACACTCAGTCCCACATCCGTGAATTTTCCCTGACTAAGCTGCGTAACAGGTTTCCCAAACTCATGTTCACAACCTTTGTCTACCCGTGGATTTGCGGGTGATAAGCAACACTGTAGCTTAATTGGGTGTTCATTTTTTTCCATAAGGTATGCCAAAAATGTCCTGTGAACTTCACGTCTCTGTCCGATAGGATGGTTGTTGGTAACCCATGTAATCTGACAATATCATTAAAAAACAAGTGGGCCACGTGAGTGGCGTCACTAGTTTTCCGACAAGGTATGAAATGTGCCATTTTTTAGAAACGATCCACCACTGCCATCACTGAATCATATCCTTTCTTCGTTTTTGGCAGTCCTAAAACAAAATCTAGACTAACAGAATCCCATGGTCTGCCTGGAACAGGTAATGGCATATATAATCCTGTGTTATGGTTGTGTCCCTTCGCTAATTGACACACCTTACACTTAGTCACAAAACGTTGTATGTCTCATCGCATTCTTGGCCAAAAATAGAAATGACTAAGTTGCTCCAAGGTCTTATCTATATCGAAGTGTCCAGCCAAACCCCCGCTGTGTTTTTCGCGAATAATATTCTCCCTCATGGAACAGTTAGGGATACACAGTTGTCCTCCCTTAAATAGCAACTTTTCCTGTATATTGTAATCTAACCAAGGACTATTACCCCTTATCAAAGGGTTCTGGCATGCCTCATAGGCTTCTCTGAAATCTGCATCTGTTTTGTAAAGATCTCATAAATGTTCAAAACCCAAAACCTGTACGGCACTCTGCTGTAAAAGTAGAGCCTTTCTACTTAATGCGTCGGCCACCTTGTTTGCTTGTCCACTAATATGTTTCAGCACAAAATTAAAACTCTGTAATTACTCCACCCATTTGGCATGTTTATGATTGAGTTTGTGTTGCTGCATTACATATTGCAACGCAGAATTATCTGAAAACACCACGAATTCGTTCGCCTAATAAATAATGCCTCCAGTGTCTTAAAGCATGTACCACTGCATAAAATTCTTTGTCATATGAGGAGTACTTCTGCCTACTCTCATTCAGTTTTTCGCTGAAAAATGCCATAGGCCTATCCTCCTGACTGAGTACAGCCCCGATCGCTGTCCCGCTAGCATCACAATGTACTTGAAATAATTTATGAAAATATGGTAGCCTGAGGATCGGTCTTTCCGTAATCTTTTTTTTCAACAGTTGAAAACTTTTTTCTGCTGCTTCTGTCCATCGAAAAGGTTGGTTGGCCTTTTTGATGGTTTCTAACATAGGAACACAAATCCCGCTAAAATTCTTAATAAACTTTCTATAGAAACTTGCCAATCCGTGGAAACTACGTACCTCAAACAAATTTTTCGGTGACGACCAATTTATTATTGTTGTTACCTTTTCCGGATCCATCTTTAGTTCGTTTTCTGCTATCACAAATCCCAAATAAATTAATTCCCTCTGCAGAAACATACATTTCTTCAAATTTATTAGTATCTTGTCCTGCTGTAGCTTTTCTAACACTTTGCGCACATGCCAGAAGTGTTCCTCTTTTGTCTTGCTGAAGATAAGGATGTCATCTAAATAAACTATTACAAATTTCCCAATATACTCCTTCAACATCTCATTCATGAGTCTCATGAATGTGCTGGGTGCATTGCTCAGCCCGAATGGCATGACCAGCCATTCATATAATCCCTCATTTGTTTTAAAAGTCGTTTTCCACTCGTCTCCTTCCCGTATCCGAATCTGATGATATCCGCTTTTCAAGTCTATTTTAGAGAAGTAAGCTGCCCCACTTAAACAGTCCATCATATCATCCATACGCGGTAACAGAAATCTGTACCGGATGGTGATTTTATTGATGGCCCTTGAATTGGTGCACATCCGCCACTCTCCTCCCTTCTTGGGGGCGAGGACTGTTGGCACAACACATGGGCTCAAGATTTCCCTTATTAGACCTTTGTCCAATAGTTCTTGCACCTGTTTTCTGATTTCCTCATTATCCTTGGGGCTCATTCAATAGGATGCTTTATTTGGTAAGCTGGCTCTGGGTATAAATTCAATATGGTGACTGATACTCCGCTTGGGGGGTAACTTGTCGGGCAAGTCGTCCACTACTATATCCGTAAATTCTTCCAACATTCGCTGTATTTCCACGGGTAAATCTGTTATCTCTGTATGTAAGAGAACTGACCTTGTTTTTTTGACTACAGCATAACCTATTTCGTTGTTCTCAACCTGTTTTAAAAACTGCTTTCCGCTCACTAGCAATGCTTTGGTTTCGTTTGTTTCAGCTGATTCCTTCTCTTCTTTGATAGGCACAAGGGTATGCCTGACCCCATCTTTCTCGAATTTATAACAGTTCATCACTCCATCGTGTGTCACCTTCCTATCATATTGCCAAGGCCTGCCCAACAATATGTGACATACGTCCATCGGCATGATGTCACAAATAATTTTATCCTTATATCTACCTATTTTAAATTCAACCTTGCTTTGCTCGTCCACCAGTAATTGGTGCCCCTTTTGTAACCATGAAACTCTATACGGACTGGGATGCTTTAAACGCTTCAGCCCCAGCTTTTCCACCATCTCTGTGGATACCAGATTGTTCGTAATTCCACTGTCAATTATCATCTTGCAACACTTACCCTGTGATTTACAGATTGTCCTGAACAGAGATTTCCGTTGTGTCTGTTCGACACTCTCATCAACTGGTTTCAATAGTACCTTATGTAGCACTAGAGCTTCTCCCATTTCTGGGGCATTCTCTGCCTCTTGAGGGGGTGCTGCTGTTTCCTCCGGTTGCGCCACATACACGCCTCGCTGTCCAGCTGAATCTGTTTCTGAGCACTCAAACAAATGGTGCCCCCACTTGTGGCATCTATAGCATTGATAACCAGTTCCCCTTCCTCAGCCATTTCCTCTGTCACGTTGGAATGATCTACCACCTCTCACTCTGTCTCCTTTTTCTGTTGTTCCCGAAGTCCTCGAACTTCTGGCTTCCTCACTGTTGTTGGCAGTCCGGCCCCTGCCATAGGACTGGCCTCTCCCTCTGGCAGACCCTCGTCCTCTCTGGGCATTCTGTCTTCGGTTGATTTTCTCCTCTGCTTTAATTGCGCTCTCGTATGCCTCCTCAGTATTATTTGGAGACAAAATACTTATTTCATCCAAAATATCCATTCTCAATCCATTAACATATCGGGTTGTCCTTTCTGTCGTATCTTCTGTATATCCGGCTCGCAAATTCACTCGGTATAACTCCTCTATGTACTCTTTCACAGTCATTCCCCTCTGCCTTAAGTTCTGTACCTGTCTATGTAACGTGATTTGATAATCCCTTGGCAGAAATCTGCCCTTCAACTTGGCGACCATCCTTGTCCAAGTTTTAATCGGTGTTTTGTTCAACCTCTTCCTCTCATTCTGGACACTATCCCACCACAGAGTTGCGTGTCCTTTTAGCTTTGTTGCTGCAAATTTGAATCTACGGTCTTCACTAACTTCCTTGCATTCAAAATACTTGTCCATTTCACTAATCCAATCCAAAACAACATCAATAGACAAACTACCATCATACGTCGGGAGTTCTGGTTTTGGTCTACTATTCGATAATAGGACAGACTTCAGCAATTTCACCTCTGCTGATTCACCTTCAGGTCCATCTGCTGCCACTTCTACTTCTTCTTCACTCACATCGCCCATTTCTAGATCTCTTCGCCTGCCTGCCTCTACTGTTTCCAAACGAGCAGTAAGGACTCTGAGTTCTTCTCGTAATGCCTCATCTGCCATTCTACAAGCACCTCGGCCTCGTCCTCGTCTACCTACGTCCATTTTTTTTTTAAATATCTTTAACTCAATGCTCTGATACCACTCTGGTGTAACCCAGCCCAAAGGTCCACACTTTACACACTGGAAAAGGGGTATACATGGCAATAAAAATCTTCAGTTGTATTTGTCCGCGGGTTTCTTCATTAGGTGGGTGGCGAGAGTTAATGCTCGCACTGAATGCTCTGTACTCCACCTCGAAACTGTCTCCACTTGCTCTTCGTGCCTTAACCCTTGTTCCTTATGCCAATTCTGGATTTTTCTCCCGCTACCTTCGTGCTGAGGGTTCCTGGTCGAGGGTTTCTTGGTTCATTTGTGAACATTGTCTGCTCTGCTCCGCTTGGTATGTGTAACCCTCTGTTCGCAATAAACCTCGGTCCCTCCTCTATTCGATCTGCTTGCAACTGTAATGGAAATGGTGTTCTTCAACATTTGTTTGCTGGTTGCAATGTATTTCTGGTCTATGAGTGCGTCTTTGTGGTTTTGGTCGGGGCTTTAGGGTCGATGCTGGAAGTTACTGTGATTTTATTGTAACTCTCGAACCCTTGTTGTGCCTAGTTTGAATCTGGTTAAATCTTTTTCACTTGCTGTTGTTCTGGGCTCTCACAATGCGGCACTGGTATTTGTCCCGAGTACAGGACCTCTCGAGCATTCGTTCTTTGTTCGGAATAGGTAATACCTCCTGTCCTTGTTTCAATTTCGCTCAGCTTTTGCTACTGGAACTCACCCATTTGGCTCCTCTGGTCTACAGTTGTTCAACTCCTTTAGAATGCCACCATGGTTGCTTCCGGCTTCGTTCTCCCAGGTAATTCGTTGTCCTGTTAATTTTCCGCTTGCACTTAAATATTTACTTGTAATTCTCCACTTTGCTTTGTTCGTAATACAAACGGTTTGGTGGTTGCAGGTCGCTGTCGGCAACCTGGGCGTGCGTATCCTCCGGTCCTTAACTTGTACAGTTCTCTTGTTCTTGGGTAGGCCTGAATCTCAAATGTCTGGTTGTTGTTTACTTGATAACGCGGTTACTGTAGACTTGCTCAGGTCTTTTGGTCGCTGAACAGAGTTTAGTCTGGCTGTATACCTTTCGGTCACTCCTGTGTTAAGTTGGAAAAGAAATGGAAGTCGCCGATGTTTGGTTTCTGTCAAACCCTAGTCCAGGGTTTTCTAGCTTGTGTTGTTTTCCGACAATGCGTCGTATTTTCACTCTATGTATATAAATGGACTTTGCTTTTCATAAAATTGTTCTGGTTTTACATTAGTCAAGTTTATCGATGGTCCTTCGATTTTCTAAAACGAAATTTGTGAAAGGAATATATAGCAGTGTTACCTCTATTTGTAATTATGCTCCGCCTCTGTTCTATGGCTGCTCTTATGGTTTCGAATACTGGAGTTGGTTGACTGCTGTATGCAAATTATTCTTCATGGACTTCTGGAGATTATATGCCTGGATTCTTGTTTGACTGTGTGCGAAATAGATATCAAATAAATGTGTGTTTGTATTTCATATGCGAGTGTAAGTTACCGAGACTTCATCCAACTGTTTAATGGTTGACTGTGATTCGTATTAGAATACATACAACAACATATTGATAGACATTATTGGTATGGTATTTTATCAGGCTATATAGAAAAGTTTCGTTTAGGAAAACAATAGAAAAAGAAATGATACAGATGGTAAAATAGCTTCTTTGAATGCTTCTGACTGTATTTATTTCTCTTCTCCTCTAATTGAACTGAACCCCTCTCTGTTACATTTATATCCCTCTATTTTCAGTTGATTTTTGCAGTTAATCAAACTGTCATAGAATATGGTTACAAAAAGACTGTTTTCGTTAATAACTATATTTTCTTGACATTTCAAGATTTGGAGGAACAGCTTGTCCTTATTTCCCTAATTCAACGGACCATTTCCTAACTAATAACTGAGCTACAGTAATTCTAATTTAAGTAAAAAGAAATGTCTGAATTCACTGACTCTATAAAACAAGTTAAAAGAAAAATTATCACAGTAAAAATTAAATAGTCCAATCGATCAATAGCCTTCGAACCTGGTTGAGATTTTGCCCAATTACGGTGAGCTAGTTGGGCAAAATCTCAACCAGGTTCGAAGGCTATTGATCGATTGGACTATTTAATTTTTACTGTGATAATTTTTCTTTTAACTTGTTTTACAGAGTCAGTGAATTCAGAAATTTCTTTTTACTTAAATTAGAATTACTGTAGCTCAGTTATTAGTTAGGAAATGGTCTGTTGAATTGGGGAAATAAGGACAAGCTGTTCCTCCAAATCTTGAAATGTCAAGCAAATATAATTATTAACGACAATAGTCTTTTTGTAACCATATTCTATGACATTTTGATTAACTGCAAAAATCAACTGAAAATAGAGAGATATAAACAAATCAAATGTAACAGAGAGGGGTTCAGTTCAATTAGAGGAGAAGAGAAATAAAGACAGTCAGAAGCATTCAAAGAAGCTATTTGTCCATCTGTATCATTTCTTTTTCTACTGTTTACCTAAATGAAACTTTTCTATATAGCCTGATAAAATACCATACCAATAATGTCTATCAATATGATGTTTTATGTATTCTAATATGAATCACAGTCAACCATTAAACAGTTGGATGAAGTCTCGGTAACTTACAGTCGCATATGAAATACAAACACACATTTATTTGATATCTATTTCGCACATAGTCAAACAAGAATCTAGGCATATAATCTCCAGAAGTCCACGAAGAAGAATTTGCGTACAACAGTCAGCCAAATCTAGTATTCGAAACCATAAGAGCAGCCACAGAACAGAGGCGGAGCATAATTACAAACAGAGGTAACACTACTATATATTCCTTTCACAAATTTCGTTTTAGAAAATCGAAGGACCGTCGATAAAATTGACTAATGTAAAACCAGAACAATTTTATGAAAATCAAAGTCCATTTATATACATAGAGTGAAAATACGATGCATTGTCAGAAAACAACACAAGCCAGAAAACCCTGGACTAGGGTTTGACAGAAACCAAACATCGGCGACTTCCATTTCTTTTCCAACTTAACACAGGAGTGACCGAAAGGTATACAGCCAAACTAAACTCCGTTCAGCGACCAAAAGACCTAAGCAAGTCTATAGTAACCGCGTTATCAAGTAAACAACAACCAGACATTTGAGATTCAGGCCTACCCAAGAACAAGCGAACTGTACAAGTTAAGGACTGGAGGATACGCACGCCCAGGTTGCCGACAGTGACCTGCAACCACCAAACCGTTTGTATTATGAACAAAGCAAAGAGGAGAATTACAAGTAAATGTGTAAGTGCACGCGGAAAATTAACAGGACAGCGAATTACCTGGGAGAACGAAGCCGAAAGAAAACGTGGTGGCATTCTGAAGGAGTTGAACAACTATAGACCAGAGGAGCCAAATGGGTGAGTTCCAGCAGCAGAAGTTGAGCGAAATTGAAACAAGGAAAGGAGGTATTACCTGTTTCGAACGAAGAACGAACGCTCGAGAGGTCCTGTACTCGGGACAAATACTAGTGCCGCATTGTGAGAGCCCAAAACAACAGCAAGTGAAAAAGATTTAACCAGATTCGAACCAGGCACAACAAGGGTTCGAGAGTTACAATAAAATCACAGTAACTTCCAGCATCGACCCTAAAGCCCCGACCAAAACCACAAAGACGCGCTCACAGACCAGAAATACATTGCAACCAGCAAGCAAACGTTGAAGAACACCATACCGAATACGCGCATGCATGGGAGGAAAGAACAGGAAAGCTTACCAAGTTTGAACCGCGGACCAAAGCCGAACAACCACCAATCTCGAACACCATTTCCATTACAGTTGCAAGCATATCGAATAGAGGAGGGACCGAGGTTTATCCTGAACAGAGGGTTACACATACCAAGCGGAGCAGAGCAGACAACGTTCATAAAGGAACTAAGAAACCCTCGACCAGGAACCCTCAGCGCGAAGGTAGTGGGAGAACAATCCAGAATTGGCATAAGGAACAAGGGTTAAGGAAAAAAGAGCAAGTGGAGACAGTTTCGAGGCGGAGTACAGAGCATTCAGTGCGAGCATTAACTCTCGCCACCCACCTAACGAAGAAACCCGCAGACAATTACAGCTGAAGATTTTTATTGCCACGTATACCCCTTTTCCAGCGTGTAAAGTGTGGACCTTTGGGCTGGGTTACACCAGAGTGGTATCAGAGCATTGAGTTAAAGAGATTTAAAAAAAAAATGGACGTAGGTAGATGAGGACGAGGCCGAGGTGCTCATAGAATGGTAGATGAGGCATTACGAGAAGAACTCAGAGTTCTTACTGCTCGTTTGGAAGCAGTAGAGGCAGGCAGGCGAAGAGATCCAGAAATGGGCGATGTGAGTGAAGAAGAAGTAGAAGTGGTAGGAGATGGACCTGAAGGTGAATCAACAGAGGTGAAATTGCTGAAGTCTGTCCTATTATCAAATAGTAGACCAAAACTAGAACTCCCGATGAATGATGGTAGTTTGTCTATTGATGTTGTGTTGGATTGGATTAGTGAAATGGACAAGTATTTTGAATGCGAGGAAGTTATTGAAGACCGTAGAGTCAAATTTGCAGCAACAAAGATGAAAGGACACGCAGCTCTGTGGTGGGATAGTGTCCAGAATGAGAGGAAGAGGTTGAACAAAACACCGATTAAAACTTGGACAAGGATGTCGCCAAGTTGAAGGGAAGATTTCTGCCAAGGGATTATCAAATCGCGTTACATAGACAGGTAAAGAACTTAAGGCAGAGGGGATTGATTGTGAAAGAGTACACAAAGGAGTTCTACTGAGTGAATTTGCGAGCCGGATATACAGAAGATACGGCAGAAAGGACAGCCCAATATGTTAATGGATTGAGAATGGATATTTTGGATGAAATAAGTATTTTGTCTCCAAATAATACTGAGGAGGCATACCAGAGCAAAATTAAAGCAGAGGAGAAAATTAACCGAAGACAGAATGCCCGGAGAGGACGAGGGTCTGCCAGAGGGATAACCCAGTCCTATGGCAGGGGCCGGACTGCCAGCAACAATGAGGAAGCCAGCAGTTCGAGGACTTCGGGAACAACAGAAAAAGGAGACGGAGTGAGAGGTGGCAGATCGTTCCAACGCGGCAGAGGAAATGGCCGAGGAAGGGGAACTGGTTATCAATGCTATAGATGCCACAAGTGAGGGCACCGTTCATTTGAGTGCCCAGAAACAGATTCAGCTGGACAGTGAGGCACGTATGTGGCACAACCGGAGGAAACAACAGCACCCCCTCAAGAGGCAGAGAATGCCCCAGAAACGGGAGAAGCTCTAGTGCTGCATAAGGTACTATTGAAACCAGTTGATGAGAGTGTCGAACAGACACAATGGAAAGCTCTGTTCAGGACAATTTGAAAATCATAGGGTAAGTGTTGCAAGATAATAATTGACAGTGGAAGTACGGACAATCTGGTATCCACAGAAATGGTGGAAAAGCTGGGGATGAAGCGTTTAAAGCATCCCAGTCTGTATAGAGTTTCATGGTTACAAAAGGGGCACCAATTACTGGTGGACGAGCAAAGCGAGGTTGAATTTCAAATAGGTAGATATAAGGATAAAATTATTTGTGACATCATGCCAATGGACGTATGTCACATATTGTTGGGTAGGCCTTGGAAATATGATAGGAAGGTGACACACGATGGAGTGATGAACTGTTATAAATTTGAGAAAGATGGGGTCAGGCATACCCTTGTTCCTATCAAAGAAGAGAAGGAATCAGCTGAAACAAATGAAATCAAAGCATTGCTAGTGAGCGGAAAGCAATTTTCAAAACAGGTTGAGAACAGCGAAATAGGTTATGCTGTAGTAAAAAAAACAAGGACAGTTCTCTTACATACAGAGATAACAGATTTACTCGTGGAAATACAGCGAATGTTGGAAGAATTTACGGATATAGTAGTGTACGACTTGCCCGACAAGTTACCCCCCAAGCGGAGTATCAGTCACCATATTGACTTTATACCCAGAGCCAGCTTACCAAATAAAGCAGCCTATCGAATGAGCCCCAAGGATAATGAGGAAATCAGAAAATAGGTGCAAGAATTATTGGACAAAGGTCTAATAAGGGAAAGCTTGAGCCCATGTGCTATGCCAACAGTCCTCGCCCCCAAGAAGGGAGGAGAGTGGCGGATGTGCACCGATTCAAGGGCCATCAATAAAATCACCATCTGGTACAGATTTCCGTTACCGCGTATGGATGATATGATGGACTATTTAAGTGGGGCAGCTTACTTCTCTAAAATAGACTTGAAAAGTGGATATCATCAGTTTCGAATACGGGAAGGAGACGAGTGGAAAACGACTTTTAAAACAAATGAGGGATTATATGAATGGCTGGTCATGCCACTCGGGTTGAGCAATGCACCCAGCACATTCATGAGACTCATGAATGAGATGTTGAAGGAGTATATTGGGAAATTTGTAATAGTTTATTTAGATGACATCCTTTTCTTCAGCAAGACAAAAGAGGAACACTTCTGGCATGTGCGCAAAGTGTTAGAAAAGCTACAACAGAACAAGCTACTAATAAATTTGAAGAAATGTACGTTTTTGCAAGGGGAATTAATTTATTTGGGATTTGTGATAGCAGAAAATGAACTAAAGATGGATCCAGAAAAGGTAACAGCAATAATAAATTGGCCGTCACCGAAAATTTTGTTTGAGGTACGTAGTTTCCACGGATTGGCAAGTTTCTATAGAAAGTTTATTAAGAATTTTAGCGGGATTTGTGCTCCTATGTTAGAAACCATCAAAAAGGCCAGCCAACCTTTTCGATGGACAGAAGCAGCAGAAAAAAGTTTTCAACTGTTGAAAAAAAAGATTACGGAAAGACCGATCCTCAAGCTACCAGATTTTCAGAAATTATTTCAGGTAGGTTGTGACGCTAGCGGGACAACGATCGGGGCTGTACTCAGTCAAGAGGACAGGCCTGTGGCATTTTTCAGCGAAAACCTGAATGAGAGTAGGCAAAAGTACTCCTCATATGACAAAGAATTTTATGCAGTGGTACAGGCTTTAAGACACTGGAGGCATTATTTATTAGGGAACGAATTCGTGGTGTTTTTAGATAATTCTGCGTTGCAATATGTAATGCAGCAACACAAACTCAATCATAAACATGCCAAATGGGTGGAGTACTTACAGAGTTTTAATTTTGTGCTGAAACATATTAGTGGACAAGCAAACAAGGTGGCCGACGCATTAAGTAGAAAGGCTCTACTTTTACAGGAGATTGTTGTACAGGTTTTGGGTTTTGAACATTTACGAGATCTTTACAAAACAGATGCAGATTTCAGAGAAGCCTATGAGGCATGCCAGAACCCTTTGATAAGGGGTAATAGTCCTTGGTTAGATTACAATATACAGGAAAAGTTTCTATTTAAGGGAGGAAAACTGTGTATCCCCAACTGTTCCATGAGGGAGAATATTATTCGCGAAAAACACAGCGGGGGTTTGGCTGGACACTTCGGTATAGATAAGACCCTGGAGCAACTTAGTCATTTCTATTTTTGGCCAAGAATGTGACGAGACGTACAACGTTTTGTGACTAAGTGTAAGGTGTGTCAATTAGTGAAGGGACACAGCCAGAACACAGGATTATATACGCCATTACCTGTTCCAGGCAGACCATGGGATTCTGTTAGTCTAGATTTTGTTTTAGGACTGCCAAAAACGAAGAAAGGATATGATTCAGTGATGGTAGTGGTGGATCATTTCTCAAAAATGGCACATTTCATACCTTGTCAGAAAACTAGTGACGCCACTCACATGGCCCACTTGTTTTTTAATGAGATTATCAGATTACACAGGTTACCAACAACCATCCTATCGGACAGAGACGTGAAGTTCACGGGACATTTTTGGCGTACCTTATGGAAAAAAATGAACACCCAATTAAGCTACAGTTCTGCTTATCACCCGCAAACCGACGGGCAGACAGAGGTTGTGAACAGGAGTTTGGGAAACCCATTACGCATATTAGTCGGGGAAAATTCACGGATGTGGGACCGAGTGCTAGCGCAAGCAGATTTGCTTACAACGATTCGCCAAATCGTAGCACAGGTCTCAGTCCCTTTCAGATCCTATATGGCATGCACCCTCGTGGAGTGCATGAACTTCGGGATCTTGGTTTACAGGAACGAAGGAGTGCGGATGGAGAAGATTTTGCTAATGCAATGAGGGATTTACACGAACAGGTGAAGGAAAAATTACAGGACAACATCTCAAAATATAAACAACATGCAGATCTAAAGAGAAGAGAAGTTCATTTTGAGGTGGGGGACGAAGTCCTGGTACACTTGCGTAAGGAACGTTTCCCTAAGGGTACATACAATAAACTAAAGTACAAAAAGATAGGACCTTGTAATATCTTGCGAAAATTTTCGCCTACAAAATACAACTACCACCGGGAATAGGCATTTCACCTATCTTCAATGTGGCAGATCTGTTTCCGTACACAAGCGATTTGGCGAAGGAAAAGAAAGATGGACCCGGACAATCCACGCGGAACACCCAGGAAGACGGAGAAACTTGGAAAAGGCAGATGCCTTATGTCCAACCCCCTGAGATCGAAGGCATCCTCGAAACTCAGGTAGTTAGACGTACTCGGTGGAAAAATTATTTTCAATACCTGGTCAAGTGGAAGAACCGTCCGATTGAGGACAGCTCATGGCTTGACGCCAGGCAGATTGAACAAACAGGAACGTCGGTCGAGGAGCTCATGAACTGGATTCATGATCTCTTTTTACCCCGGGAGCCTGATGTAGGAGCATCCAGCTCACCGTAATTGGGCAAAATCCCAACCAGGTTCAGAAGCTATTGATCGATTGGACTATTTAATTTTTACTGTAGTAATTTTTCTTTTAATTTGTTTTACAAAGTCAGTGAATTCAGACATTTCTTTTTACTTCAGTTAGAATTACTGTAGCTCAGTTATTAGTTAAGGAATGGTCCGTTAAATTAGGGAAATAAGGACCAACTGTTCCTCCAAGTCTTGAAATGCCAAGTGATTATAGTTATTAATGACAACAGTATTTCTGTAACCATATCCTATATCAGTTTGATTAACTGTAAAGATCAACTGAAAAGAGAGAGATATAAACAAATCAAATGTAACAGAGAGGGGTTCAGTTGAAGGATAGAAGAAGAGAAATAGAGACAGTCAGAAGCATTCAAAAATTTGTTTGTCCATCTGTATCATCTTTATTACTATTTGCCTAAATGAAACTTTTCTTTACAGCCTGATAAACTACCAGACAATTAATGTCTATCAATATGCTGTTGCATGTATTCTAATACGAATCACAATCAAACATTAAACCGCCGGATGAAGTCTCGGTAACTTACAGTCGCACATGAAGTACAAACAAACATTTATTTAATATTGTTTTCGCACACAGTCAAACACGAATCCAGGCACATAATATCTAGAAATCCAAGAGGAATAAATTGCGTACATGAGTCAACCATTTCTAGTGTTCGAAGTCATAAAGACAACCACAGAATAGAGGCAGAATACAACTACAAAAAGGTAACAACGCTGTATATCTTTCCTTTCATAAATTTCATTTTAGAAATTCGAAGGACCATAAATACAGTGACTATTGTAAAGCCAGAACGACTCCATGAAAAGCAAGTCCGCTACCATACATAGAGTAAAATACGACGCGTAGTCGGAAAACTTCATAAACCGGAAAACCCTGAACTAGGGTTTGACAAAAGACCGACCAACAACGACTACCATCTCTTGTAAAACCTAATATAGGAGTAAACGAAAGAAATACAGCCAAGCTAAAATCCACACAGCGACCGAAAGACCTGAGCAAGCTCACAGAACCATATCATTAAGCAAAACTACAACCAGACATTTGGGATTCAGGCCTACCCAAAAAATAAGCGACTGTACAAGTTAAACACTGGAGGATACGCCCGCCCAAGTTGCCGATGGCGACCTGCAATCATCGAACCAATTGTATTACAATAAGGTAAAGAGGAGAGCTACACGTAAGAGTGCGAGTGCTTGAGGAAAATTAACCGAACAGTAAAATTACCTGGGAGAACGAAGCCGAAGACGACCGCGTGACATTCTGAGTAAATTGACCGACTGTAGACCAAAGGAGCGAAAGTGGGTTAGTTCCAATAGCAGAAACCGAGCAAGACTGAAACAAGGACAGGAGATATTACCTGTTCTGAGTGAAGAACAAGCGTCCGAGAGGTCCTGTGCTCAAGGCAAATACAGTGCCGCATTGTGAGATTCCAAAACAACAGCCAGCGAACAAGACTTGACCAGATTCGAACCAGGGAGAACAAGAGTCCAAAAGATACAATAAAATCACAGTGATTTCCAGAAATAGCTATAAAACCTCGACCAAAAACCACGAAGATGCACACAGACTAGCAGGATATTGCAACCAGTAACAAGCGTTGAACAAATACCTTAAAAGAATACGCGCATGTATGGGAGGAAAGAACAGTCATACTCACCAAGGTTAACCCACGGAACCGAGCCGAATCACCATTAAACCCAAAGGCCATTTCCATTACAGTGCAATCAGGTCGAATAGAGAAGGGACCGAGTTTTGTCCCGCACAGAGATTGAACATATCAACGGAGCAGAGCAGACAGCGTTCCACAAAAGGAACCAAGAAACCCTCGACCAGAACAGAAAACCTCAGCACGGAAGTAAAGGACGAACAATCCAAAAATTTCCATAATGAACAAGGGTTAAGGCACGAAGGGCGAGTGGGAGCGGTTTCGAGGCGGAGTACAGAACATTTACTGCAGGCATTAACTCTCCAGCTACCAACCTACATAAAATCTCGCGGACAATCACAGCTCCAGATTTTTATTTGCCACATATACCTTTCCTTTCTCGCGTGTAAAGTGTAAAGTGTAGACCTTTGGGCTGGGTTACACCATAAAACATACATAATTTATTTCATAGCATGCATTATAATATTATCAAATAGTTTTGACTGCTCTTATCAAACCAATTATCATTTATGTATGTTCATATGCAAAGCCACAACCCTTTTTTCCATTTCTATTTTTTATTTATGACATAACAATGCATTTCTATCAAATTAGTCACTTTAAAGACACTATTGTATTATGATCTGAGTTATTCAAGAGCTTACAAACATATGTATGCATTGTTAAACATTTACCACTTCCACAATCATCATGGTTTTCTTCCAAATGCATAAAAGCCTATAAAAAAATTGATTCATCATTAGTAAGTGAGTGTTGATAACAATTATGGTAGCAATCCAATCAACCTTAAATTCAACTATGTATAGACACCATTATGCATATTTCATTATACCTTAGAGGATAATTTTATTAGTTAACCATATAATACTAATTCATCAAAGGTAGTGCAATATACTAAATAATCAATGTTACCAACCATCATAAATTCAATCAAAATCCATGAGGGTACTTTTAATGTCTTTTAAAAAATTCCATTGTCCTCTTCAAGGATAAACCCTTTCTATATTCCTTTTCTATCACACAAAACAATACATGTATTCATTCTTTTATTATAAGCAATGCATTGTAATTCTAATCACTTTTCTTTAAATGCACCATTAAGCATTATTATAAGAGTATGCATGCAAAAGTTGGTAGTTAATCCACACTATTACTAGTGAGTTCTCAAGATTGTCCATAAATGCAACATGAATTTTATGGTCATTTATCCACATAAAGATTCAAATATTGTGAGCACGTTTATTCTTTAAAAAAACATTTCACTTATCATTTTTCAATGTGGTAATTAACACTGTCATGCATCTCATATCAAATTCACTCTACTACATGCATTTCCATGTAACTTTTGTTAGTGCCATATATGAACTTATAGCCATTGGCATCATACCTCTACTTATTTTCTGCTTACAGATTCCCAAAAGGTGTCAATGTTGCAACCTAGCTCTGATACCACTTGTAACATCCCTTGGTAAAACTCGTGTAAAAATACATGAGATTATAATTTTTTTTCAGAGAATGTAATATTTCTAATCATCTATTCCATATTTCTTAACTAACCATTAGATAAACCATCGTCATTACATAAAGTAACTTTAGGAATGTAATAGTAAGTCACATAACATAACAACCATTGTTGTAGCATATTCACATAAGCTTCCTATTGTAATATTGCATCATTATCATGGATCTTTTAATTAGTCTAGTTACTCACATATTTGATAATGTAAGTGTCACTTCACAAAAGGAAGCAAAATCATAAGAACAACACAATAAGAAAACACATCAATAGACACAGATATATCATGGAAACCCCGAAGGGAAAACCCAACAAACACTTATTTGATTAAACATTATGTGAGGGTGTTCACCCCTCACTTGTTGGTTGTAAGGGAGTCTGTCCCTTAACCATTGTTAAAAATCCTACAAAGAAATATTGTCTTTAAAAAACAAAAACAAAAAACTAGCTAGAAACTATTACACTAATCATGATATCATTTACCCCATAGTTCCTCAAACACTATGTCTTTGTGTCCTGGTTGTTCCCTGCAGTAGATCATCTTGCAATTGGCATTCCCTCAATCTACATGGACCATTAGTTCATTCCTACAATAACTTTAAATATAATCCATCCTTCACATAAGATACAATCCTTTCCTATAATTACTACCACCAACAGTTATGACATCATGATTATAAAATATTTATCCAACCCAAATAATAAGTCTTCACTAGTTATGCTTCAAACATCTTTTCATATGCATAGTTAAAATGTATACGAAGTATCGAGACATGCCTATTTTATTGACACTGCACATGCATTAATTACAAACACAAAAATACCAAAACATGATCTATTTATCTTTACATGTGTTTGGTTATGACACATGTTTGTCCATCCAGGTTTCACATGCATAAAGTAAAATACATAAAGACTACCAAGGCATACTCATTTTGTCTGCTTCACTTGTATCATGAGAAAGGAAAATAGCTACGTTCTACTTATGCCCACAAGAATATTTTAATGTTAAAATGAACCTCTGCAGTTATTACCATCTCTTCTCACACAAAGAGGGACATCGTTCCAACGATAACACCACAATAACTATTATTTCTTTACCACTGCAACTACCCACATTTTCTAGAGGACAACTAGCACAATCACTATTGTTTTTGTGCATGTAATTACATAACATTTATCCAAAAGAAAATAGTCCCTCTACGATTGTCCTTGTGCATGCAAATACATATTTTTTTACAAAAGAACCTAACACAATGGATATTATTCTTGCATGCAAATAAATATTTTTTTTCCAAAAGAAAGCTAACACAATAGTTATTATTTTCATGCATGCAAATACATATTTATTTTCAAGAAATCTAACACCATAACTATTATTTTCGTGCACATAAACACATATTTCTTTTCAAGAAATCTAAATCATTAGTTATTATTTTCATGTACATAAACTTATATTTGTTTTCAAGAAATATAACACATTAGCCATTCTTTTGTGAATGTAAACAAATATTTTTTTTCAAAAGGAGCTAATACCATAGTTATTATTTTTGTGCATGCAATTACATATTTCTCTAACACAATAATTCTTCTTTTGTGTATGCAATACACATTTCTTCCTCAAGAAATATAACTCAATAGCTAATTCTTTTATATATGTAAACACATTCTCCTTTTCAAGAAAACTACTGCAATTACTATTGTTTTTGTGCATCTGAATACATGTTCTTTCTAACACAATAGTCCTTATTTTTGTGCATACAAACACATAATATTTTCAAGAAAACAAAAATGCGTTCTTATCTTTGTATACACAAGATTCATATGTTTTCCTTTCTAAAATATTAGCACAACTAATTTATATTTTAACTTGCATTCTTTCCAAGAAATAACATGGCTAATCTTTTATGCAAATGATATTCACATGAACCATTTTTTTAAAAGAAAGTTGATACTTTATTTTCTTTTAAATGCAAAAGATTCGTAAGAAATTTCTTCTTTCAAGAAGAATAACATGAATACTTATCTCTTGTGTAAAATACCCATGCAGTCTTCCTCATCCTTAAAAATCACGAAGTTGTGGATATCATAGCTCATCGCAAATATTATACAATTTTGTCCTTAAATCAAAATTAATGGACTTATGTTCCCCACATGGTTGATATGAAGGTTAGGTACACCCCATCCACACTTTATTACACTAATAGGATATAGATAAGTAATATTTCCACAACTACTACTTGCGTTTAGGCAATATTCATAGTCTGTGTCCAAGCATACCGAGTATGGGAGTATAGAGGCACAAAGTATAGTTATTTCGATAAAGAAAAGGAGGGGTCGAGGCTTGGAGTAAAGGCCAAGAACATATATTTCCATTGGAAGAAAATGTGATGGTGAACATGGGACATGACCTTAGGAAAACAAAAAAGATTTCCCATCA
Organism: Pinus taeda; assembly: GCA_000404065.3. Taxonomy (NCBI): domain Eukaryota; kingdom Viridiplantae; phylum Streptophyta; class Pinopsida; order Pinales; family Pinaceae; genus Pinus; species Pinus taeda. The sequence continues at coordinate 116,170 of APFE030863196.1, read as the reverse complement.
CTCGTATGCAATCACCTCCCCAAATTAAGTGCATAAATATCCCAAATTAACCACCTCTAAAAACTCCCGAATGTTTTAGCTTGGAATAGATCATGAGGTAAGTTCAAACTGTTTCAAAACCCTAACAAATTCTTGGCATTAACCAATCGGGAGCATGTTAATAATATGCTTTTATGTTAATAAATTAGATATGCCATGTAAACATGTTGGCTAGGATATTATAGTGTGTGTGCGTGTGTGCTTACATTAACGAATGTTGTCTTTAAATTTCAAACTTGATAATGAGGGAGAGACTAATATCAATTAAGTTAGCTTTGGGAGGATGTTTTGCAATTGTGTTGTTAATTTACATAGAACACCATTTTTTAATAATATTTTTCATTTCTATTTTAATAACATTTTTCATTTTTATTTGTTTATCTTTATATTCACAAATTTGATATGTTTTATATATTTTTATTTATTTTATACCTTACACACTTAAATTATATGAATTTATATATTTATAATCCATTATAATAGAAGTGTAATATTTCAATAAAATGCAAAAGTTAAATATATAAAAGAAAATGTAAATTCAAAAAAATTATTTTAATCTTTAAATTTATAAAAAATATATGGGGTTGCCACACTGATGAAATACACTAAGAAAATATAAATAAATCAATAAAATATATACATATATGGTTTCCTACACTAACTAAATGTTGTCTTTGAATTCAAACTTGATAACGAGGGAGAGACCAATATGGGTTAAGTTAGCTTTGGGAGGATGCTTTGCAGTCGTGTTGTTAATTTACATAGAATGCCATTTTTTTAATAATATTTTTCATTTCTATTTTAATAATATTTTTCGTGCCTATTTGTTTATCTTTATCTTTACAATTTTGATATATTAATTTTTTATTTATACCACACTGAAACGACCCAACTAAAAGAGTGAAATGTCTGAGCCAATTTTTATTTTATTTTTTTATTTTATTTTATTTTTTGTTTTTTTTTTAGCAAATACAACCCGAAAACAGACCCATTAAGATTTCAATTTAACCAACACATACATTACTGATGTTCATTCAGGAAATAACACCACATTTATATGCTTTAAATCTAAGATCAAGAAATAAGAAATACACATGTACCGTACACCGAAGAGGCGCGATTCCGCTTGATCGGTTGTCGCGGGAAATTCCTTGTCGCTGGTCCGTCTGCGAGTATGTGATGCCGCACTTGATCCGACGAGACCCACCGGTTAACCTCCCAACCTACTCCTTGGGTACTCTTCTTCCCCACGGACCCCCGAGCTGCAATGGGGTTGTACAATAGAGGAAGAGTCTAGCTGGCAGAGGAGAGCAACCGTAGCTCAAGAGTCCCCTCTCTAAAACCCTCTACCTCCCCAAACTCACTATAGCTTCGTAGTCACTGCTTCCACAACATATCATCCATCCAACAATAGGGTTCCCAAAAAAGTCCCTTCTACCATGGCCTGCCCTTTCTTTTATAAGATTTCTCATAGATGACACTTGGCATGCCATGCATAATTATAATATTTTTTTCTTTTTAATAGCTTGATTATTCACCCACCCATGTGTCATTCTCTCATCAAGGGTCACCCAAATTATTTACTTATCTTTTTAATTAAAACTAATATTTTCCTCACCTCACAAGATTCCTATTTCTACTCCTAGATGTCTCTTTATTCCCCCCTTTTATTCCTTAAATTGAGTTTATTACTTGGAGTCAATTAAGGAGTTAAGATTTTATTCCCAATCTACTTTCTAAATTAACTCAGGTTATCTCTTAGAGGGATATTCTTGTGCTGGTTGATGCCACATGGAGCTCCCCTATATTTCTCTAAATTTAATTTATTTTTATTATTTTAACTCACCTTCCTCTTTTATTAATTAAGGTTTACTTGGTTTAGGATTAATCTTTAACCTTAGAATATGTTTGCCTTCCCCCTTTTTTCCTAATTAAACCACCTAATCTACCTAGCATTTTCCAACATGGGGAGGGTAGAATTTTTAAGGTACTCTAATTATTTCTTCCTATGATCCTCCTTATTCCAAGTTTATTTTTGATTTAATTTCCTTGGTTTCCAATCATCATTTTCCCTTGATGTAACTTTACCTAGATTTCATTCCTTACTTATATTTATTTATTATTATTTATTTTTAATGATTCCAAGGGTGCCAAGTTTGGTTGTGCCCTTCAAGAACTTCCTAGAAGTTCCAAGGGTGCCACACCTTAACAGTTTAATTGTGATGCCAAGGGTGCCAAGTTGGTCGTGCCCTTCAAGAATTTCCCTGAAATTCCAAGGGTGCCACACCACTTGCCTTCAAGCATCCAGTGGCTACGAGGGGAAAATAGCGTGCAACGTCATAGATCTCGATCGTCTCTCATGTTGCCTGCTATAGTGAGACTAATGGTGCCGGGGATCAAGGAATACGCCTTGATGCGCACCCCCCAGTAGGTTCCTCATGAGCGACCCGACTTTGGGACCTGCCCTCATGGCATCGTGATCTTCAAGGCGAAGGTGTTTCAACTCTTCCAGCCCAAGTCACGGC
>APFE030863196.1:52999-108986 GCA_000404065.3 Pinus taeda | reverse complement strand
GAACATACATAACCATCACATTCGCTGATAAAGGAGCCACGTTTCTGGATCCTCAGCCTGAGTTGCTCATAGACTAAATTATGCAAGATAATGTCATATTAGAGTGAGGAAACTAGGGTGGGCACTACACACACGCACTCAAATTATATAAATTTATATATTTATGAATAGTTATAATAAAGGTGTAATATTTCAATAAAATATAAAATTTAAATATATAAAAGAACAAAATATCAGGTCTTAAATTTTGTGTTATATATATATATATAATATACTAGGAAGAAATTAGCAGGAAGTCATTACAACAACATTTATCAAGGCATTATAGTTCATCACGTCACTAGCGAGGATTTAATCTTTAAATCGTTTTGTCATATTATGTGTGTGTGTGTGTGTGTGTGTGTGTGTGTGTGTGTGTGTGTAATCTAACGTATACTTATGTGTGTGTGTGTATGATGATGATGATTAACGTCCACTAAGGCCAATGAGGCCTATCAGACCTTAAGAAAGAAAGAGATTAAGTGAGACTTTTTAATATGTATTCCTATGATCAAAGAGGAGGGAAATAAGAATTCCTAGATCACTACAATTTTTCTAACTGAACAAGTCAAGAAGGTTGGTAGTGTGAAAGATGTTTTGAAAATGAGAACATATGTGAGTAAGAGTAGGGAAATACAAGAGAAATTGCTTTTCATCTTAAACTATCTTAGTATTGCACAGTTGAAAAATTGTTTCATCCCAAGGTGTTTTGGGAGTGGACCAACATGTGGTCTCACTTTGAAGTTCATCATAGTTCTTATATTTGCAATGCTCTTTTTCTTATTAGAATTGGTTAAGAGAGAGAGATAATTCTAGTTAGTGAGAGTGGGGTTGATCACCTCCTTATAATACCTTAGCTTCCTTTTCCCCTCTATCTCCTTAAAATCCTACAATTTGTCCTTAAATTTGGAAGTAATAGTATTTTTTATATTATCTTTATTCTCCTAAATGATCTCCTCTTTTAACCCCCAATAATCGAGCCAAGACTGAGCATCCTTGTTCCAACTACACTTGAGCCGAAGGTGGGCGTTTGGAAAGAGTTAGAAATAATTTTGGGGAACCTCTTGGTTTCTATGTTGTAAATCTTCTTCGTATACATCAGAAAGAAAATCATAACCATGATTTCAATGGGGTAAAGGATAGCTTCAATCAAAAGGATAGGATAGGGAGTATTACCTTTAATCTTGAGATTGTAGGTTATAAATTGCTTTTGGATCAACTCTATCTTCATCCACGATTATCTAGATACATTGCAATCCCAAACCTCACATCTATATGAAATAACAGGGGTGATGAGAGTCTCAATGAGGAACATGTTTTTACTCCAAAACCAAAGATAAATCGTTTTGCAATTGTTTTCAAGCTCATAATAAGCATTCCAGTCACCAATAATCATTTTCTCAATGCTATAATTCCAGTTGATCTTATGATGAATGTTAATACCTAAATATTTGTATGAAGAAACCTTCTCCAAGTATTTTTTGTCATAGATAAAATTGTCACAAATGATCCTTTTGGATTTAATTATCATGACTTTAGTCTTGTTGTACTAACAGTCATATCCATCTTGGAGTAGAAATCATGGAGGATTTTAAGTTGTTTGTCGATATCCTCATGGATTTTGGCTAGAAGAACTATATCGTTAGCATAAATTAGAATTGTAATGACCATATAAGCGAGCATGAGACTAGTGCATCCTGTAGCTTCCAAATATACTTCAAGTTTATCAATAGAAATTCCAAAAAGGGTATGGGATAAGGGACACCCTTGCTTAATGTCGATAGTGCATTTAATTTCTTTATAGCAACCCTCGATGGTCTTAATCTTAGAAACAAAATTCTTGTATATCCAAATCATGACAACCCTCAACTCAAGAGGAACCATTATCTCTTCAAGTATTTTCTGTAACTTATCTCAAAGAATTGTATCGAAATATTTTCTAAAGTCAATAAAACAATAGGAGAGGTCAGTTTTACTATTGCGACATTCGTTGGCAATGATCCTAAGAGTGAAAAGATGGTAAATAATTGAGTGATGCCTTCTAAAACCATCTTTCCCTTCATCTCTTTTACCATGGTTTTCAATCCATACACTAATCTTCTTTTCCAAATGAGCCCATGGAGTTTTGCTAAAATGTGGCTAATCATAATGGTTTTATAATTAGAGAAAATATTTTTATCCCCTATTTTAAAGATAGGCACAATCAAGCTTTGAGTCCAAGGCTTAGGGAAGTTATGCTTTACTACCAAACTGAGAAGCTTGTGAATATGAGGGATCAAAATAACCTTCCCATTTTAAAAATTTCAGCTTGGTAGTCTTCAATATCTCTAGCTTTCCCATTAGGGAGTTTCTTAATCCCGAACTCCACGTCTTCCAGATAAAAATATCCTCTATAGGACTTTTGAAGATGCTTCCCATGGTGTCTGGAGAGTCATAAATATTCTTAAGATAAGTATCCCAACTCTTCACGGGGATCGAATACTTCTTTGTTTTGTTTTTTGAGCAATTATATTCCTCCAAAATTTCTAGGCCCAACTTTGGAAAGGTGGAGAAGATGCTCTTGCCTCTTATTAATATATGACCTCTTCTTATTTTTTATAAGAGTTTTGTACATACTTATTTTTTCAAGCTTTGCAGTTTTGTTATGAGCATCTCTAATCACTTTTTGGCAATTTAACAATCATTGTCATACTAAGGATTGAAAGTTCTATTATTCTTTTTATACAACACCTTAGTGCATAATTTTTTAATGGTAGTGGAAAGGGTTGCAGTAAAATTGTGGTAGATGAGATCAATGTTATCGTTATATATTAAGAAACCTATATCCCTCTTTACGTTTTTCAAAATGAATATGTCTTTGACTATCACAATTATTTTGCATGTGATTGGTGTGCATGTCAAGATTTAGACTATATATATATATATATATATATATATATATATATATATATATATATATATATATATATATATATATATATATATATATATATATATATATATATATATATTCTAAACTTATAGATGAAATAACATTTTCATCGAAATCCAAAAATACAATTTCAAGTAAGATTGTGATTTCTTGTTGTTTAAAATACATTTTTAAATGCATAAATGGATTTAGCACCCTAAGAAACCCTTGTCATGCCCTAATTATATAGATTAAATAACTTAAATTCAAGTTTTTAAAAATATCTAACGCATTTTGATTAAAATTAACAAGGAGAAAAAGATCCCCAAAAAAAGACCATATCATTTATAAGTTATATTAGGCTTATATATATTCAAGGAAAAAATTCAGACACAAATTCAATACAAAAATATTTAACCCCCAATGACTTTAAATGTTTGTGTGTTAATTTTATATTTATAATATACACACTTAAATTTAATATAATGTATATATATATATATATATATATATATATATATATATATATATATATTCCCAAGGTAGGAAAATCTATGATAACTCAGTTTTCAAACCATTAGTGAGGGCAATCATCTTTGGTTGTTAACTACGAATATAGGTTGAATCATCACCGTTATTCAAGGAAAAACCACACCACCTAGAATAACATGTTGGTGGTGCGTAAGGGGGCATGCTTTCACTCAGATGCCTCTGGGTCTTGGGTCATTAACATGTTTCCTTACGTCTAAGGAAGACAAGCTCTTAGTCAAGAAGACACAATTTTAAGACATACTATAGGTCCTCGGTCGGTTTTCTGTAATTCGACATACTAAAAAAAATATAAAAAATAAAATATATATATATTATCATTATATATGTAATATTTCTATAGTATATAAATAATTAATTATACCTAAAAAATTCATATTTTAATATATATATATATATATATTATATATATATAATATATATATATATATAATAATATTTATATATATATAATATTATGTATCTTAATTTTTAAATTTTGTGTCATTTATATTTTTCATAACTCTGGCTTTATTTTATTTATACTTTTATACAGTAATAATAGAAATTAATATTTCAATTAAATATAAAAGTTAAATATATAAATAACATATGTTAATTTTTTATTTATACCGTACATATTTATATTATATAAGTTTATATATTTATCCACTATTTTTTTGGTCAAGTTGTCTGTGATCCTCCAGACTTGACCTGTGGCTTGAGGAGTCGTGACCCAGAGGCATCTAAACCATTAAAGTCACTCGGGGAACGCACACGTCCAAGGCCACACCAACCCTAAGTTGACTAGATTGTTTAGCATGTCTTCTCCCCCTAGCACAGGGCACACCCACATGTCGTGAGGTTTGATCCTAGGTCGCCTTGCTAATGAAGTTCATCCTCAACCAGTTGTGTTAGTGAGACTTGACATATTTATAAACAACTATAATAGAAGTGTAATATTTCAAAAAAATAAAATATATAAAAGAAACCTATGTGAATTAAATTATTTTAATCTTTAATCTTGTTCTCTTTATTATTTTCTAAAAATTATTACATAAATTTTTATTTATACATATACACTTAAATTATATATAATATATTAAAATCGTTATAATACAGTTGTAATATTTCAATAAAATATACAAGCTAAATCTATGTATACTCAAAATATTTTATTTTATATTTGTTTTCTTTTATTTTTGAAAATTATATTTGTGGTCAGTTAATTTTTTTTTTTTTACCATAAACCTTAATATTATATAAATTTATATATTTATAAACAGTGATAGTTAATATGTAATATTCAATTGAAATATAAAACCTAAATATATAAAGAACATATGTAATTGAAAAAATATTTTAATTTTTTAAATTTTTGTAAATTATTTTGAATATATGTGTGTTAATTTTTTACTTTACTATACGCATTTAAATTATTATATTTATATATTTATAAATAGTTTTAATAGAATTGTAATGTTTGAATTCATATTTTTGTGATCTATATCGCTTTTGGGAATGTTTTTCAAATTAATCACATTATTACTGATTGTTTGATGTTTTGAACCATCTAATGGTATTCATCCTCACGATAAAGATGAAAAAACTAATCTATCCATAAATTTAAATATCATAAATACATCCAATTCCAAATATAACTAGAAAAATAAAATTAATAAAATATTTTATATTTAATTAAACATCAAAATCAAATTACAATATTTAATCATTTTAATAATTTTATAAAAATATTTAAAAATTAAACAATTAGTTATGGAAACTAATTGTTATACCATTAAAAACCTGTTTGACTGGACAAATTTTTGTTGATCAAAAGCATTAAAAGTAAAATATTTTTCCTTATTTATTCTCTGCTAAGCTTTTTAAGGCAAGTTATTAGCGATTTTCTAAAGCCAAATTGCTTGTAGGGTAATTTTGGATGGATGTTTGTGGATGAAAATCTAGTAATTTCCCCCTTAAACCTATCAAATGCAAAACCTAGTATTTGTTGTGGTGGATCCTCCCTAATTAGGGATGATGTCATGCTCCTAAACAATTTTTACCCTAGATACCCTACACCCTAGCCAAACTTCAACTCGAAATCTATTAGAGGGTTTACCTTGCTACTTTGTTGATTTAATCATTAAGTAAACCCTTTCTGTAAATCCTACATGTCTAGGTACTAATTTATTTTTACACATCAATAAGCCCTAGGTTGTAGTGGTCCTTGTCTTGTCTAGGGTAAATATATTTGCTCCTTTATAACTTAGGATTTGAACTTATTATATCATTAAGGTATCTTTCCCTAGCCCATTTATATCACCTAAAGTCCTCTAGTTAGAATATCCTTATAGGTGGATATAAGGAAGCCTCCCTTGTGGTGAAACTCCACTAAACCCCAAGCGAAGGATTGATGAGGTGACAACAACAATCCTACCCCATTACTTGCGTAAGGTCTATCCCTCACCTTGTGAACCCCCTCCCAGGGCTCGCTAACTTTTGTGGCAATAAGCATCAATAATGAGATCTTTGTAGGTACATTTTCACTCTATTTCTTTTCTTTTTTTTTTATAGATTTTACTTTCTCTCACTTTTTTCATTCTTTTTTCTCATACTTTCTCTTATCCTCTTCACTTGGCAGTGCGAGCATTGTGTTCCCTCTTTGTAGGAATATTACAACAATGGATGAAATTTAACATACTTGGACCTCCTCACTTCATTCCTTCTCCACATTTGAAAGGTTATCGTTGGTCCATCTATGGAGGATGTAACTTTTGGTAGAGAAATCAAAATGGGGTGCTCTTTAACTCACTTAAAATATCTAGAGGATTCCTATGCAACGAGAGACCCAAGGAAGATATTTGAGGTTTCCATAATGTTTTAGGACCAAAAGACCATGGGAAATGCTCAAAAATGGTTTCAAAATTTTAGGATCCAAAATAGACAAACACGATGTTTGCTGAATGCCCCAATTTTCTTGGATGATCACCTAGTAGAAACTCAGTTGCATTATGGATATCCTGAAGAAGCGAGTCTTATACTATCCCATTCATTCTTCCACTTCACAATCCAATTTTTATGTTCACATGGAGAATAACCATGCTCATTACAAGTGGATGAAGGGAGAAGGAACTAACGTAAAGAGGTCAAAGTGAACTAAATGGTTACTCTACCTATAACGGGTAGGATTATTTCATGTGTAAAATATAATCAATGGAAAGTCTAGTTGAGGAGAGAATGGGATAGTGAAGGAAGGCGAGGGAGGGAAGTGGGGGAAGAGAAACTAATTCGACCTCAAAAGGTCTATGTTTGAGTTATTGATGGAATAGGAAAGTGCTTGAGAATGGAGGATACAAGGAAGTGACTGCTCCATCACTCAAGTCATATTTGTGTTATTAGGTAGATATGGTTTTTGGATCACTACTTGATGTGGCAGTGTGCGGGTGTGATAGCTTGCCCCTCACAATAGCCATAGGTGTTCTCCACCTTGCACATCAACCTACACAATCACCTTTCCAATGATGATTGCACCAACAATAACATCTTTACATGTATGATTTCATTCTATTAGTTTCTTGATCTCCTTCACTTGGCAACATGAGCATTATGTTGCCTACACATAGAAATATTATGAAAACCATATAGGCAGGATGGTGCTCAACATATTTCAACCTTTTTGCTTCATTCTTGAAGGGTTTCCATTGGCCCACCTATAGAGAGCCTAACTTTGCTAGAGAACTTAGATTGAGGTGCTCTTTGGCTCCTTTGAAAGCTCTTGAGGAGTTCCATGTGACAAGAGGCCAAAGGAGAAAGCCAAAGTCCTTTTGCAACATTTTAGGACTATATGAGCATCACAAGTGCTAAAAATGGATTTGAAATTCTAGGATCTAAAGTTGATAAATACAGGGTTTGTAATGAAAACACTAGTTGTCCTGGATGATCACCCCAACAAACACTCACAATTGCATTATGTATATCCTTAATAAAAAGGTCTCCCATTGTCCTATTCATTTTTCTACTTCACAGTGCAATCATTATGATCACATGCAAAACAACAACACTTGTTGTGGATAGAATTATTGAAGAGAAAAAAAACTAAAGTAAAGAGTTCAAACTAAAGTAAATGATTGCTCGTATATTTAATGATTGGTTAATTTTTATTTTATTTTTTTTAACCTAAAATTTAATAAAAAAACTACGCATCTTTTCCACCGCTTTCTTATATTATATTTTATTAAAAAAATACAGTTTTAAACAAGTCATTGTAACATTTCCAAATTATTAAAATAATAATTTGATAAGGCAAAGTGCACACAAATTCACTACCATGCGAAACCAAAATAAAGGTCAAAGTGCATGAAACTTCCAACCCTATAGAGTCCATGCCATATCAAACTCTCACGTCTATTTTGGTAAATACGTCCTAAGCTCACTTGCTCTTTTAAGCAAATTAAAATGATCTGATGCTGCAAATTGGAAGAGCTGCATCTTGTGTTTTGGATTCCCGATTTCCCGAGCATTTAACGCAGAACACCGGCACTGTCAAATTCAAGTGCTTCCCAGATATCAAATATGACGATGCCGACCCCTCCCATTGCGGAGAAAGTAGATCATGTCATGGAGATGTTTGGAGATGTCCGAAATGATCAATATTACTGGCTCAGAGACGACTCTAGATCGAACCCCAAAGTCCTCTCCCATTTACAGCAAGAAAACGTCTATACCAACGCAGTTATGGCTGGTAATAACAGCATTCGTGTTTATTGATCGAACTTAAACGTGGGGAGTTTTTATTTTTAAGAGAATATGCTATTCTGTCATTCTGTCAATGGGCTTATGTATTATTATCATTTTGTCAATGTGTTACTTTTATGTCATTCTTTTTAGTTTTCTATCATGAACGTCAATATAAACATAACTTCAGGTTTGTTAGGCAACGGCATTCTCCGCATGGATTGGGATGTCAGCTGACCATTAAACGTTTCCACGCAACTTTTTCTGCATTTTGTTTTCCCATTCGGAGGCTTTGTTTATTTCATTTTGATTAGTTCCGCATAGTCATCCCTATAGGATTGGAGCCCTCGAACCCATTTGACGTTATTTGATGTGTAATTTAATGTTTGTGTCCAACCCAATTGAAGTGGTCACGGATGTTGAAATCTGTCATGTTGTCGAGAGCAAAAATACAGAATATGTGTTTGTAGTGAAGCGGTTTGTGTCCTGCGCTACGATGCAAACCATACACGCAGAAATATTATAAACTTTTATTACTCATTTCTGCATATCCATTCATTCTACAACAATTGTATTTATATGAATAATAAGGAATTGCTTGAACCATGAAAGATTGGTTCATATCCTCCATTCTTAGAAAATATGAAATCCAGTCACTTAAATATCTCTAACTATCCCCAAAACTACTCAACTCCTCCCACTATTTGCTTAGTAAATTTTATGTTACATGATATAGAAAGGAAACAACCTCGTCCCTTGGTAGATCAATTTAGTAAATTCTAGATCCTATCACAACTTGGGAAAATAAATTTAAATGATGCTCCTGCATAAGAGTCCGAGGGAACGAAATTATTTTATGGACTCCTGTCCATAAAGTCTTCATTGTTGTCAAATTCACTCGGAAGTCTGAAATATTTTTCTCCTAGATCCTGAGGTCTATTTTTTGGATGTATATGTGCTTTACTTCTCATTTGTACTTTAGTGTTTTCGTCTAGAAACTTGATTTCTTTTTGAAATTGATCAAACATAATAATATCTTTTATATAACTAAAGTATTTTCCTGATTTATTTTTTCAGTTTTCATCTTCAATATGATATTGTCTTCTTTAATTACACCCACACATGATGCAAACATGTTAAAGAGAAAAAAATGTTCGTTAGGCTTTTCAAGCCCACCCTTAGCCATCAAAATGATTGCCATGTATATAATTGTCATGATGACTTGAACGAAAATTGTTTACTTATTCTTTTGCCTTTTCTTCCTTTCTTCCACATAGGTACTATTAAATTTGGAAACTAGGGCCAAACTTCACTTTGGACAGCTCATATGAGACAGCTGATATTTTTATTGGATTCCTCTCTCGAAGAGGTGTAGGATTGATCTAAAGATCATCCCATTCTGACATTGTACAAAAGGAATCATGAATTTATTTTGATTATGGACAAATTGTCAAGGTCGGTAAGCCATCTAATTTGCACCCTCAAGCCCACAACGTTGCATATAAATACAAGGAGCCTCCTCCTCATTTTGGCATCTCATCTCACACTCATTCTTCTCTCTCCTTCATTGATTGGGTACGAATTTCAGAAGCAGCTCTCCACATGTGCGAATAAGAGAAGGGTTTTATGTCCCTGCATTGACCAACGTTGACCGAAGTTGCAGAAGGGCTGTTTTGACGTGTGTTGACTAGAGTTGACCTGTTTTGACTATGGTTTTGTGTGAGGGATCTCTGTTTGGGTAGGCTGCATTTCTGGGCACATAAATCTAGGCTATTTGACCACTGTTTGACCAACGTTGACTGCTGAAGGATTTGCTGCAACATTGACTTTTGTTGACCAGATTTGACTGGACTTTTTCAGACTGTTTTTGGGCTGATTTGAGTAGTTGTTGGAGGCTGAGTTGACCAAGTTAGATTGAACTGTTTTGGAGGTCATAATCTGCCCTGTTGACCAGCGTTGACTTTCTGGTTAGGGCTTTTTGTTACCGCTATTTGACTGGTCAGATTTTACTTTGATTGGGCAAGTGAAAATTGTATATTGTATTCTCTCTCTCTGCTCTACTTTTGAAGAATTATAAGAATAATTGATCAAGGGTTTCCCCACATTGGGGTTTGTCCTTGGCTTGTGCCATATCTTGTGTCCTCTTGTCTTGGCTTGTTTTCTACTGTTATTGTTTATCTTCTATCTACATTTTACTATCATGTTGATGTGATTGCTAAACTGGATATTGACACTATGCTAATAAGAAAATTGAAGTAAAATTGCTCTTACGCATAGAACATACCATTGTTATCTAAAATTAACATGGTATCGAAGCTAAGGTGAAGACAAGGCCTAAGCAAGAGTGAGAAGAGCAATCACTAAGAGGAGAAATCACTAATCAAGGACAAGAGTCATTGGCCTCCACATCCTACTTCAGGTCTGATGACAAGCTTCATGATACATCTGATTATCATGCATGGAAGACGTCTCTTGATCTGACTTTAGAAGAGAAAGATGTTATGGATTATGTGCAGGGAAAGATTTTAGAACCTCCTTCAAATGCACTGACTACTACTAAGGCAAAGTACAAGAAAGGTGAAGTCAAAGCCAAGAAGATCATTAGGGATTTTATTCATAAGAATTTAGTTGCTTATATCTCCGATTTGAACACATCAAAAGAGATATATGACAGGTTGATTGGCATGTTCAAATATAGCAATGCAAACCAAGTTCTTTTCCTCAAGAACAAGTTGAAGGATATAAAGAAGGGAAGAAATGAAGACATTCAATCCTACTCCATGAGGATTACTGAGATAAAAAATGATTTTCTTTCTATTGAAGAAGCTATTGCTGATAGGGAGCTTACTCTCATTTCCCTTGGATGACTCCCTCATGAATGACACATGTTCAACACCACTATTCTTAACAATGATAGAATTACAGGTTTTGAAGAATTGTTGACTAGATGTTCTCAAGAAGAAACAAGGATGATGGAACTAGATATGCCTTCAAATAGGAATGATCCTACCGCATTCTCCGCTCACGCTAAAAAGAAGAAAAATGCAGGTTCAAACAAGCCATGTCAAGGAAGGTCGGGTTTCACAAATGAAAGGAATGGAAGATGCTTCATTTGTAACAAGTTTGACCACTATGCTAGGGAGTGTCCTAATAGAAGGGATACACCTTGTGATGATGACAACCATAACAACAACAATTTCAAGGGCAACAACAATCAAATGAATGGCAAATTCAACAACCGAGGAAAAAGGAATGCTCCCACTCCTCATGAAGGAAATGGTCACCCTCCCAAGAGATCAAGAAGCACCAGTATGATGAATCTAATGTTCTTGATAACAAGCAAAAATAATTTTATCTTATATCTGCCCTCTCTACTGCATCTCATTCGGACACTTTGGGATATTGGTTGATTGATAGTGGTGCCTCAAGGCACTTCACAAGGTATAAGGAAGCTCTTTTAAATCTGATTGAAAATAATACAAATTTGGAAATTATCCTTGGAGACAATGCCACCTGTCCTGTGAAGGGAGTTGGGAATGTTACTCTTCAATTGAATCAAAGTAACACCATTCATCTACAAGAAGTACTATATGTACCTGATCTAAAGTAGAAGCTGGCACCTATCTCAACGATAGAGGACAAAGGATTCAAGGTGGCATTCATCGATGGAAAGGTATGTGTGTGGAATAAATTTTTTAAAGATGCAATTATTCTTGGATTCAAGGTCGATAGCCTATATCAAGTTGGAGGAAGTCCATTGGGAGCTATATCTTGGGACACATCACTTCAATCCGAATTATGGCACCAGTGGTTTGCTCATCTACATTATAAGGATCTACCCGATGTGAGGAAGATGGTGACAGGTATGCCCAAATTTAAAGTAGAACATGAAGGTGTTTGTCAGGGGTGTGTCGAAGGAAAGCATACAAGGGGACCATTCCCCTCAAGTGATAGCAAGACTATCGACATATTGCAATTGGTTCATTTTGATCTATCTGGTATGATGCCCGTGAACTCATTGGGAGGATATTTATACTATGCTATCTTTATGGACGATTTCTCTCGTAAGACTTGGAAATATTTCTTGAAAAAGAACAACGAAGTATTTTCATGGTTCCGTTCTTTCGAAGCTTTGGTCGAAAATCAAACGGGAAGAATATCAAAATATTAAGGACCGATAATGGAACCGAATATGAATCAAATGAGTTTATTAATTATTGTAGAGAAGCTGGCATTAAGAGGGAGACTACTACTGCATATGATCTTGACCAAAATGGTGTTGCTGAAAGGAAGAACCGTTCTATCATAGAAGCCACTCGTGCCATGCTCCATGATCAAAGCCTTCTTAATTTCTTATGGGCTGAAGTTGCAAACACCGTCGTCTATGTTCAAAATAGATGCCCTCATCAAGCGTTGGACTCCAAAACTCTCGAAGAAGTTTTCACCGGTAAGAAACCTGATGTTTCTCACTTTAGAATTCTTGGTAGTCTCGTATATTTTCATGTGCCGAAAGAAAAGAGAAGCAAATTGGATGCTTATGGGAAGAAAGGAACATTTGTGGGCTACAATGAAACTTCTAAGGCATGTAGAATCTATGTGCTTGGTCAAAAAGAAGTGGAGATAAGTCATGATGTCACCTTTGATGAGGATGTTCCCTGGGGAAGATTAGTAACCTTCCTCTTCCAAGGAAGTACAAAGAAGCTGATTCAGGAAAGTAGGGAGAACCGCAGGATGAGCCGATGCTTGATGCTGAAGGACCAATGGATCCCATTGATCCACCCCCTCATGAGCCCTCCTCCTAAAAAAGGAGACCCTCATGGCTTAGGGAGACTCTTGAAGATTCCGAGAGACATGTTGTACCTAAGGGGACATTTCGTAAAAGCAAGAAGCCGAATAGGTACCAAGGGTACTTAACTATAATGAGCACCATTGTTCAATCTAAGCTTGGCACATTCGAAGAAGATATGGAGCACTAAGTTTTTAAGGATGCTATGAACGAAGAGTATGAGTTGATTATGAAGAATGATGTATGGGATGTGGGTCTAGACCCAAGGACAAATCTGTTGTCACCTCGAAATGGCTCTACAAGATCAAGCATAGCGCTGATGGAAGTGCTGAAAAATTCAAGGCTAGATTTGTTGCTCAAGGCTTCTCTCAAAAGGAAGGTGTAGATTATGATGAGATATCTGCACTAGTTACCCACTACACCACCATCCATTCGATTATAGCCCTTGTTTCCTTGCAAGGATGGAATCTACACCAGATAGATGTCAAGACTGCCTTCTTGCATGGTTCACTTAAGGAGGAAGTCTATGTAGAACAACCTGAGGGGTTCGAAATTCAAGATCGTCAAACACATGTATGTAGATTAAAGAAAGCCCTCTATGGGTTAAAGCAAGCTCCCCGAGCTTGGTATGAGAGGATTGACAACTATCTGATGAAACTAGGGTTTACAAGAAGTGAAGCTGATCCGAACCTTTATTTTAAGGTTGAGAATGATAGACCTCTCATCTTAGTACTCTATGTGGACGATCTCTTTCTGACAGGTGCAGACCCTCTTGTTTATCAATGTAAGAGGGAGTTGGCTTCCGAATTTGAGATGAAGGACCTAGGATTGATGCATTACTTCCTAGGGTTGGAGGTCTGGCAAAAGCCAGGTGAGATTTCCCTTTCTCAAGGAAAATATATTGTGAAGACACTTGAAAGATTTGGGATGGTGGATTGTAAGTCCGTGACTACTGTGATGGAACTTCAAGAAGTTATGTGGAAGTGTTGCTGGGCCCGAATTGGGAAATCCTTCTAAGTATCGTCAACTTGTGGGGGCCCTAATGTTCTTGGTGAACTCCCATCCAGACATATGTTTTGCAGTGAATACATTGAATCAATTTAAGATCGAGCCTTATTGCATACATTGGATTGCTACCAAGAATCTCTTGAGATATCTTTGGGGCACAATCACTTATGGATTGAGATACACTGTCGAGAATGTGAGGCTCCATGGTTACTCAGATGCAGACTAGGCTGGCAGTGTGGTGGATCATAAAATCACAACTGGATGTTGCTTCTCTCTAGGTTCTACTTCGATATCATGGATGAGCAGGAAGCAGAAGTTGGTTGCCTTGAGCACCACTCAGGCTAAATACATTGCTTGTTTAGTTGAGGAAGCTCTTTAGTGAGCTATTTGGACATGTGCTGGATACCACCGTGATCTTCTACAACAACCAGAGTGGAATTCGTCTTTCTGAGAATCTCGTGTTTCATGACTGCTCCAAGCATATTAATATTAGGTACCACTTTATCCGGGATATGGTACAACGGGGAGCAATAAGGCTCCAACACATTGGGATTGATGATCAGGTCACCAATATTCTTATGAAGCCCCTGGGAAAGGTCAAATTTTTAACCTTCCTTGAACGACTTGGAGTCGTGGAGAGACTCTCTTATGAGGGTACCGTATGAGATGGATGTTAAGCTCTGGGAGCTCCAAGGGGCTTGGGGTACTTCTTGGAGCGATCAATGACCATAGGGTGAGTGGTTCACCTTCCCCTAATGATGCGCAATGTACATGGTGAGTGGTTCACCTCAGTGTTGCAAAAATCGCGATTTTATCACGATAACATCGAAAAACCGTGATTTTTTCATTTTCCCAATAATATCGCACGATTAATTCAATGATTTTTTCATTTTGAAAAAATTAGGATTAAATCCCGATTTTTTGGGATTTTTTTTTTGTCGATTTGTTGATGAGGAGGAGGAGGAAGAGCAACAGGAGGAGGAGGTGACACAACCTACCCAGGCTCTACCCCTGTCACCAGTAGAAGATGTGGTCTACCTCTTGTAGCTCCTAGCTCTTCAGCTTCTAGAGCACAACAGAGTCCACTGCCAAGTCCCCCGACATCTACATCTAGAGGGAAAGCTATTGCATTTTCTCGCAAGAGGGGCAGAGGAAATCAGTAGTATTAGTTATTTGGTTCATTTCATTGCATATGACATTATGACTCATGATATGAGATACATTATTATATTTTTTGTTGATATTTTGAGGCTGAGTTGGGACTCAGGAGTCAAGACTGATTATTCAGGACATGATTCATTGTTATGTGTGATGTAGCACTAGAAATGATATTACACATCTTATATATTAGTTCTTTTATCAGATTTATGTGTCAATGTATTTATTTTATGTTGTAGATGCTTTAGATATTAAAAAAATTGAAACAAAAATGAATATTTGTGTATTTTACGATTTTTTCCTATTTTTTCTGATTTTTTCCCCTTGCCGAATTAATCTCAATAACGATTTTCGCAATATTGGTTCACCTTCCCCTGTGACACCCCATGTTGAGATATGCATAGGTTTAGTGGTTCACCTTCTCCTATGGCATATGAGCAGGATGAGTGGTTCACCTTCTCCTGCCGGCACATCCTACCCATGTAGTCTGGGACTCATGGGAAGTACCTCTTATCTGGCCAATGAGTAGGGAAGTGAGGATAGGGACCATAGTACTACCGATGGATGCGTCGTGTACTACCATACTCCCTATGCTACGATGTTGATATTGATCTGCGATCAATGGAAACTGACTTCGGGTCAGTTAAGAGTGGTATGACACACTCTCTATTATTGGAGACTAACTTCGGGTCAGTGGAGAATGGTATGATACATTCTCGATCATTTCTTCTTTCTTCATAGTTCAACAGAGCAGAGCAGAGACAAGGATGGTACAGATTGTCAGACAGTTTGACAGGTGAAGTTCTCCCTAGTTGAGAGGGAGTGTTAAATTTGGCAACTATGACTAAACTTCACCTTGGACAGCTCATATGAGGCAGCTAATATTTTTTTTGGATTCCTCTCTCCGAGAGGTGTACGATTGATTAAAGATCATTCCATTATGACATGTACAAATAGAATTATGAATTTATTTTGATTATGGACAAATTGTCATGGTCGGCCAACCATCTAATTTGCACCCTCAAGCCCACAACATTGCATATAATTACAAGGAGCCTCCTCATTTTGGCATCTGATCTCACACTCATTCTTCTCTCTCCTTCATTGATTGGGTACGAATTTCAGAAGAAGCTCTACACACGTGTGAAGAAGAGAAGGGTTTTTTGTCCCTGCATTAACCAGCGTTGACCGAAGTTGCAGAAGGGTTGTTTTGACTTGCGTTGACCTGTTTTGACTACAGTTTTGTGTGAGGGATCTCTTTTTGGATAGGATGCATTTTTGGGCACAAAAATCGAGGTTGTTTGACCAACATTGACTATTGAAGGGTTTGCTGCAACATTGACTTTTGTTGATCAAATTTGACTAGACTTTTTCGGACTGTTTTTGGGCTGATTTGACTAGCTGTTGGAGGCCGAGTTGACCAAGTTTGACCGAGCTGTTTTGGAGGTCATAATCTACCCTATTGACCAATGTTGACTTTCTGATTAGGGCTTTTTGTTACCACTGTTTGACTGGTCAGATTTCACTTTGATTGGGCAAGTGAAAATTGTATATTGTACTCTCTCTCTGCTCTACTTTTGAAGAATTATAAGAAGAATTGATCAAGGGTTTCCCCACATTGAGGTTTGTCCTTTGCTAGTGCCATATCTTGTATCCTCTTGTCTTGGCTTGTCTTCTATTGTTATTGTTTATGTTCTATCTGCATTTTACTATCATGTTGATGTGATTGCTAAACTGGATATTGATATTGGGCTAATAAGAAAATTGAAGTAAAATTGCTCTTAAGCATAGAACATACCATTGTTATCTAAAATCAACATGTACGGTCCACTACCTCATTTTGTACATCATATGCATGAAATTGTACTTGTATTGCTTGTTTTTGCTTCTCCTTTTAGAGATCCCCAATTATTTTCTCTTCCACAATCTGCTCACAATAATATTTACTCATATTGTTTTCAACATCAATTTGAGGTTTTCACACAAAACCCCCTTATTTATGTTGCCGCAAAATCTAGCAATCCATGTGAGGGGACTCATTGGGCGAGACTAGATGATCCAAGTGGATATTAGTGGTCACCCACCTATTCCACCTAGATTTCCAGTTGGTTTCGCCTGTTTTCTTGATTATAACAAAATTTACTATTTTTAGCAATTTTTCGAGGCCTGAACTTCTGGAGTTGTTTTGACCTCCTAAATGGCATTTTTTTGAGGTCCATAGCAAGCCCATAGCCACAGGCAAGGGCTTGAGACAAATCCTGTATTACTTGGAGAGATCTTTCCAAGAAGGTATCGTACGCGCCAAATGGAGATCATATGACCAAGTTACGACCCAGGGAAGTTGGATGCCCAACTAAACCCAACGGGACCCACAAACTCTTGGCATTCCATCTCCTAGGGTCAGGGTTTTGGTGTTTAGAGTTTTCCCTCCTTGTTCAATAATAAAAAAACCCTTGAGCCTCATTGTAACACAATTCAGAGAAATGTAGCCGCCACATCTCTTCTTAGAGATAAGCTACCATCGCCCAAGTTAGTTTATTTCTCTTTTGTATGTAAGTATATTTCAGTTCTTTGATATTAATGAAATGAAGTTTTATTTCTGCTGCACCTCGGTGTTTATGTTTGTATCTGTATTCTGTAGTGTTTTTGTATAAGTATGAATCAGTGGTATTAGAGTAGTCTTCTCTTTCTCTGTTTTTCTTTGCATGTCCCCAATGAGGTAGGGGTATAAGGAGTTAGGGCTCGAACTGGTTGAACCTTTTCAAGACCAACCTTGCAAACCCTAACGACCTACTATGGCAGAAGAAAAGAAAGATGAGGGAGCAGGAGATCCTTTCAAAACATTGCTCGAGGAAGCCCTCGAGCGAGAAAGGAACGAGATGATGGATAACTATGCCCAGATCCTTCGGTGGCTACCCACAGGAGACGCTTCTTCATCTAGTAACCACTTTGGAGGCACCACTGCATTTAAGGTACAAGTAAACTTTGACATTCCCATATTTGAAGGCCAGTTAGATGCAGATGTCATAGATAGATGGTTAAATCTGTTGGAAGGATACATTTCGGTTCATGACTTTTCCAATTAGGAAAATATTGCTTTTGTACTCCTTAAAGTTGCCCCCCATGTCAAGGATTGGTGGGAAAACCTACTGTGAATAGAAGAACAAGAGTGAACCCTCACTGTTTTCAGCCGCACCCACCTGGAATTCTTTCTGAGACACCATCAGGGAACAATATTACCCTGTCGGGAGCTATGAAGATAAATACATAAAGTGTACCACGCTATGACCAGGAAGGGACCAAGACATGCCGGAGTTCACAAATACTTTTCATACCCTTCGCACGAAGTTGGGTATCAAGGATTTTGAGCGGAAGTTGGTACTCAAGTACTGTGACTATCTACACAGGTACATCCAGGACGAGATGGAGTTCCTGGACACCTCCTCGCTTGGCGCCGCCTATTGATATGCTGTCAAGATTAAGCATAAATTTAAACAAAAGAAGAGAGAGTTTGGATTTGCGAATTCGAAGCAAGGGAAAGACGCCCCCAAACCGCAGAACAAAGGACAAAGGCAAGGCGGGGCAACCCAGGACTGTGAAAATTCCAAACTGGAATCCTATTGCAGCAACTAGAAATTATTCTCCTAATTGTTAATTTAATTTTAACAATTTATTTGTTGTTTGCTACGGCAAATATTGAATAAATTACATTGCAACCTACATAAATAAAATGGCAGAAGAATAAACGTTGGAAGAAATGCTAGCACACACACATAAAATAACACAATTGTTTTTGGACAAAAGTCCTCGGAAAAACCCAACTTGGGAAAACCGATGCAGCAGATGAGGGTTTTATTATTATGCAGCAATGAAAATAATCCGAGTATAATCTGGATGCCAAATATTGGCAAAAATCTAGTGAGGAATTTTCCTAACTCCACAGGTAAATTAAGGCTCTGACTGCAGCTCCAAGTGAGTTGTCCAAACTGCCTCTGCACAGGCTCTGTGTAACCCTAGTGCAGTTCCTTTTGTTCTCTATCTGAATCGGCCTCTCCTCAAGCCATCTAATCTGCTGTTGTCTGGGAAAATGTCTCTCCTAGCCCTTTGGAACCTCTGTCTAGCTTCTGGAACTGAAACTCAGCTTTCCCTAGCATAATCAAAATAGAGACTATTGCGTTGCCCCAGCATCAGCCTCTCTGTGGCTCTTTTGCCTCTTTGCAAATGCACTCACTCGATCTGAAAATATTCCTCCAACTTCACTGTATCTGCCCCTCTCTTACTACTTCGATCTTTGGCTCTCTCTCCGACAACTGACCGTTGCTACTCTGGAAATCGATCTGCTCACAAAATCAAACCTCTCAAGTGTGTTCTCCATCACTACATTGACCTCCTCTTATAATCATTTGTTGGAGCATAAACGTCTAAGACTAAAACATAATCGATGTCTAAGATCATCTTTGGATCGATTCGAGTGAGTTTCTAGATGATTCATGCCTTGACTTAATTAATACTGATTAATTAACCATATCCCTAAGTTTAGACTTAGAAAATATTTTAAAACTGGTTAATAATCTAATTAAGTCATTTTTAGGTGGAATTTCTAGAAACAATTTTTGGGTTTTGGAGATCTCATGTATTATAGCCTCTACACCAAATTTTGTGGCTAGAACACATCCGATGCTATGAAAAACTAACACTCCCTCTTAGCGAGGAATGTGTTATAGTGCTACTGCACACCCTATAGCAACACCCTATTCTGCATCATCTCCTATCACGTTGCTGATATCTGGCCATACTGCCCACCAACCACTGCGAAACTCTGATATTCGTTGCATTTGTGCTACAGGTGACCCTATTGAACTACTGCCAACACTGCATCTGCACTACAACTCCCTCTCATCTGTTGTTGCTGCAACTGCAACATCTACAACTGAAAAGCATTGAAAATACTTAATCAACTGTGATCATTATAATGCATCTATCACCTGAGTCTCTGAATGCTACTAGTATCTGCACTGTCACTAAAGAATCTGCGCTGTTGCTGACTCTGCATTGTGCCAATTGTACTGTTGTTGACTCTTCACTATGCCAACTGCACTACTGCCAACTCTGCACTGTGCTCCCGAACATCTGACTGCTACTAGTCTCTGGAACTGTCACTCGATCTTTGATTGCATCAACTGCCAATGATCCATCCTACTACTGAAAACTGTGGGCACCCGTAGCAAGGTACTGATCCATGAGGTGGACTCCTCAAGGATCCTGCCCATTTGTAGCGCTCTGGGGCCATAGCACCAAATCTCCCCACCTCATTCCTGGAGGTATATCAACAAACATCGTGAAGTCTTCCTCCAACCTGGAGGAATGCTTATCAATCTCTGCTGAAGCTGCCTACTGGTCCTACTTCTCCTCCTTGTCCTTCTTCTTGAGAGGACACTGGATACTGTAGTGACCAAGCTCACCACATCTGAAGTACTTGACCTTCGACAGGTCATTCTTTTTCCTTTGCTCCCCCTGCCCCTGACTGGGACCCTTAGAAGCGAGGACCACATTCTTCTCCTCCTTCACCTGCTTCAACAACTGACAACTAGTCCCAAACCTCCTGAATCCTGGTGTGGAAGGGGTTTATGACTTCCCCCTTCTTCATTTGGATGGTCCTCAACTTCTCCTCGAGGTACATCTTCTGCTGCTCAGAAGTACCTCGATACAACGTGGCGAGAGAATTCCACATCTGCTTGGCAGTATCTTTGCCAGCTATATGTGAAACAACATGATCCCGGACTCCATCTAGGATAAGTCGTTTTGCCCGTGCCATCTCCTTTTTCTACTCCTTCAGCTGATCTGCATCCCGGGGAATTGCTATGACCACAACAATATATGCTTTTAGGTCAAACTCATCTAGAAGGAAGGACATCCTTGCCTTCCAGATGACGTAGTTGGAAGCCCCATCCAACCTGTCCTGATCACGAAGCCTAGCAGTGGCCATCTCAACAAAATGTCGAAAATCTCCTCTTTCCTTCTGCTCAACTGTTGCTCTACTATTCACACTCCCTTTTAGAGTCAGAAGATCTACTCACAACGATTGTTGATCTGCAAGGAAAAAACAAACTTCTTGAGACTAGAAGTTCCCTGATGAAAATTTTCCCTTTGTGTGTGTGCTCTTCTTCCTTCCACCCAACGCTAACTTTGCTCTAGCGTACGCTGAAAAACTTTTATGTCCAGCTAGAGATATGCTCAACAAAAAAATTCGAGTTGCTTCCTCTACCTTTGGAATCACTTGATTTGGAAAGATTGAATTTTTCTATCCCACTCATAAAAATCGAACCTCCACAAGTAATTCGGCCTCCTGGTAGAATTACTGTGTTGCCCTTGGGAATTTCAGCCTGCTACCGACAATGAGTAGCGAAATTCCTTTTCTCTTTGCCTCTGCAAACAAAGCACCTGCCCTCCTTTCCTCCCTTAGATCTAGGCTTTCCATGGAACTTTAGACCCTACATTATTTCTCCTTTTGGCATGAGCGGAGAATGCAGTGGGGTTGCTTCTAATAGAAGGCATTTCTTGCTCCACCATTCTTGTTTCTTCTTGAATGCATCTCGACATCAATTCTTCAAACCTTGGAATTCGATCATTGTTGAGTATAGTGGTTCTAAATACACACCACTCAGGTGGGATTCCTCCAAGGGTGGTGAGAGTAAGTCCCTGTCAAGAATGACTTCTCCAATCGAAAGTAGGTCATTCTTGATCTTAGTGATCCTTAAGAAGTGGGATTGAATATCCTCATCCTTGCCCTTCTTAATATCTTTCAACTTATTCTTGAGAAATAGAATTTGATTAGCATTACTAACATTGAACATGCTAATCAACCTATCGTAGATCTCCTTGGAGGTCTTCAATTCGGAGATGTAGGCCACCAGACGCTTGTCAATGGAATCCCGGATAATCTTCTTTGCTTTGACTTCAGCCCTATTGTATTTGATCTTCGCACCAGCCGGTGCATTTGAAACAGGCTTAGGGATTTTACCTTGCACATAATCCATCACTTCTTGTTCTTCCAAGGTCAAATCAAGAGACATCTTCCATCCATGATGGTCAAATTTATCATGGAGCTTGTCTTCAGCCGGGAAGTGGGATCAAGAACCCATTGAGCCTTTTGTCCTTGTCCAACTGTCTTTGGTGATTTCTCTTTCACTCTTTCTTGGGCTTTGTCTTCACCTCAGCTCTAATTCCATGTTAATTTTAGGCAAAATGGTATGTTCTATGCTTTAGAGCAATTTTACTTCAATTTCTTTAATAGCCCAGTATCAATATTCAAATTAGCAATCACATCAACATGATAGTAAAAGGCAGATAAAACATAAATATAAACAGTAGAAGACAAGCCAAGACAAGAGGACACAAGATGTGGCACTAGCCAGGGACAAACCCCAATGTGGGGAAACCCTTGATCAAATGAGGCTAAGGAATTATGTATTTATAGCAAACATTGAGGATGAATAGACGTGATTGTTGGGCTTCTAAGCTTACATAAGTTTGTTGGTCGACCTTGACAATTTGTCCATAATCAAAATAAATTCATAACTTCATTTGTACATGTCGGAATCAAATGATCTCTAGATCAATCCTACACCTCTCGGAGAGAGGAATTCAAGAAAAATATCAGTCATCATAAATAAGATGACCCTCGTGGAGTTTGGCCCTAGTTTCCAATTTTAACACTCCCTCTCAACTAGGGAGAACTCCATCTGCTAATCCATCTGCCAGTATGTACTATCTCTGCCATCAATGCACTACTCTGCACTACTCTGCTCTGCTCTGCTCTACTGAACTATGAAGAAGAAGAAGAAGTGATCGAGAAGTGTGAAGATGAGTGTGTCCAAATGAGGCTAAGGCATCATGTATTTATAACAAACTTTTGAGGATTAATAGACGTGACTGTTGGGCTTCTGAGCCTACATAAGTTTGTTGGCCGACCTTGACAATTTGTCCATAACCAAAATAAATTCATAACTTCATTTGTACATGTCAGAATTAGATGATCTCTAGATCAATCCTACACCTCTCAGAGAGAGGAATCCAAGAAAAATATCAGTTGTCATAAATAAGATGACCCATGTGGAGTTTGGCCCTAGTTTCCAATTTTAACACTCCCTCTCAACTAGGGAGAACTCCATCTGCTAATCCATCTGCCAATCTGTACTATCTCTGCCATCAAGGCACTACTCTGCACTGCTGAACTTTGAAGAAGTGATAGAGAATGTATCATACCATTCTCTACTAACCTGAAGTCAATCCCAAATAAAAGAGAGTGTCTCATACTACTCTTACTGACCTGAAGTCAGTTCCAATCAAAAGAGAGTGTCTCATATCACTCTTACTAACCCGAAGTCAGTTCCATTGATCCCAGATCAATATCGGTCATCCTAACATAGTGAGTACAGTAGTACATGATGCATCCATCGGTAGTACTATGGTCCCTATCCTCATGTCCCTACTCATTGGCCAAATGAGAGGTACTTCCCATGAGTCCCAGACTACATGGGTAGATGTCTCAGCAGGAGAAGGATGAACCAATCATCCTTCCTACATGTCGCTGAGGGTTATCACAGGGGTAGGCTGAACCACTCACCTTGAACATGCTGATCAACCTGTTGTAGATATCCTTGGAGGTATTCAATTCGGAGATGTAGGCCACCAGATGCTTGTCAATGGAATCCCTAATAATCTTCTTTGCTTTGACTTTAGCCCTATTGTACTCGGTCTTCGCAGCAGGCGGTGCATTTGAAGGAGGCTCACGGATTTTACCCTGCACATAATCCATCACTTCTTGTTCTTCCAAGGTCAAATCAAGAGACATCTTCCATCCATGATAGTCAGATTTATCATGGAGCTTGTCTTCAATTGGGAAGTGGGATGAGGAACCCATTGAGCCTTTTTCCTTGTCCAACTGTCTTTGGTGATTGCTCTTTCACCCTTGCTTGGGCTTTGTCTTCACCTCAGCTCTGATTCCATGTTAATTTTAGGCAAAATGGTATGTTCTATGCTTTAGAGCAATTTTACTTCAATTTCTTTAATAGCCCAGTATCAATATTCAAATTAGCAATCACATCAACATGATAGTAAAATGCAAATAGAACATAAATATAAACAATAGAATACAAGGCAATTTTAACACTCCCTCTCAACTAGGGAGAACTCCATCTGCTAATCCATCTACCAATCTGTACTATCTCTGCCATCAATGCACTGCTCTGCTCTGTTGAACTATGAAGAAGAAAAAGTGATAGAGAAGTGTGAAGATGAGTGTGTCCAAATAAGATGACCCATGTGGAGTTTGGACCTAGTTGCCAATTTTAGCACTCACTCTCCCTTCACGGGATAGGTGGAATCGTCTCCAAGGATGATCTCCAAGTTTTTCTCCTTTTCTATCAGATTAGAGAGGGCTTCCTTGTATCCAGTGAAGTGCCTTGAGGCACCACTGTCAATCAACCAATTTCCCAAAGTGTCCAGAGCAGAGGCAGTGGAGAGGGCCGATATAAAATAGTACACTTTTTGCTTATTGTTAACAACATTGGATTCTTCATACCTGGAGTTCCTTGATTTCTTGGAGGGTCGACCATTTCCTTGATGTCTCGCATTCCTTTTTCCCTTGCCATTGGACTTGCCATTCCTTTGATTGTTGTCGTTGAAGTTGCCCTTGGAATGATTGTGATCATAATCATGTCACGTGTCCCTTCTATTTGGAGACTCCCTTGCATAGTGGCCAAACTTATTGAAAACAAAGCACCTGCCCCTTCCTCCCTCCCCTAGATCCAGGCTTTCCATGGAAATGAGCTTTAGACCTTGCATTATTTCTCCTTTTGTCTTGAAATTTTGGCCTCCTGAAATTTCCTCTCTTGAAATTTCGGCCTCCTGTAATTTCGCTCTCTTGAAATTTCAGATGTGTGGAGAGAGAGAGATCCATAAATCCACACCCAATCAATGAGGAGAGAGAGAGAGAAGTGTGAAGATGAGTGTGTCCAAATGAGGCTAAGGCATCATGTATTTATAGAAAACGTTGAGGATGAATAAATGTGACTGGTGGGCTTCTGAGCCTACATAAGTTCGCTGGCCGACCTTGACAATTTGTCCATAATCAAAACAAATTCATAACTTCATTTGTATGTCAGAATTAGATGATCTCTAGATCAATCCTACACCTCTCGGAGAGAGGAATCCAAGAAAAATATCGGTTGTCATAAATAAGATGACCCATGTGGAGTTTGGTCTTAGTTGCCAATTTTAACAATCTAGCTCTTAAGCTCAAATCTAATTGACTTGAACTCTTGTAAGAAGATCATGTCAATTGGAATCATTGCAATACACCTCTAACAAACTTCTTACAATTGGGAATTGTCATCTCTCACATATTCCATGACAATAAGGAGAGCTTCTTTCCAACAGGAGATGAAGTCCTAAACTAAAATATTAGTTGGCCATTCAAAAGCCTTAAGCATTTGACGATTTTGTGAGTGAATCATCTCATATAGTATTTCATTTGTTGCTAAGGACTTAGATCACTAATTAGCTTGTCCATGTGAGTGGAGGAAGAATTCCTCTTTCACTTCTGAAACTTGACTTGTTGACCATGCTTAATCCCCATACTAGTAGATCCCTCATGCACAATAGTTCCATTGCTTTTAAGAATTGGAACCCAAAGTAGATGTGGTTGTCCCACCATGAAGGATGCTTGTAAACCAATGATTGAACTCCCTAACCACTAGAAGGCTAGGCAACACTAGCTTTGTAAATAGAAGAACCACTTGCACTTGAACCCAATCCACCAAAGCTTAACTACCAAGACCGCCATTGGAACAACCAAGCGTGGTGTCGCCTGCTTTTGAACCTGTACCACCACTTGAGGAGCCATTTTCTCTGACACTTGTACCCATTGAAGAGCCAACACCACTAACACTTTGCTTCAAGGTCTTAGAGAAACCCCTTGGCCCTATGCATTGGTAAGAAGGTGTTGCACTTGATCCCATACTCCTCGATCTTGGGGTATGAAGTGGGTAGTGCTACCTCAAATGATCCTGAGCTTGGTAGGAAAAGGAGGCATTTAGTAGGTTGAGATACCAAACTTCTATTATTTGACTCCATCAATAGTGCAGAATAAAATGAAAGGGGGAAGCTTCCACTTCAAGTCGACCTCCACACTCATGTGTTAGTTATGAATGAATTATGTTAGCCATTATGGATGATAACTTACCAAACTAGAGGGGAAACAAATCAACAAATGGGTGCATATCCATTGGAAGGATAGGGAATTCTAACCAATATGATAATTTGTTTGTCCACTAGATTCTTATTTAAAATACGCCCTCCATTATTAAGCATAAGCAAGGGAAGTAGAAATGTTCCAAGTATCATGTTGTAACACTTGGCGAGTTGCAACATTTGACTTAAACAAAACATAGACAAATTTTAAACCCAAACCCCAATAAAAGTTGAAGGATACACCCTTGGACACCTAGCTCAATAGATACTAGCAACTGAAAGCATCTTTATCCAGCATGTGACATAGAAAGAACAAAATGACTCCTTGAGTTTCCAAATGCATGCACTCCTAATACTCCTTGTTGTTAGTAAGGAATATGTTGAAGTTATTAAAATCTAGAGGGGGTGGAACATCAATATGAATAAATGACTAAGAGGGGATCTTGGTCTACTTGGACATGGGCACGACATGAGGTTGCACCATGTTGGAATGAATTCAACTTTCATTAAGAATGATATACATATAAATACAACATTTAGATTGTTGGATTCAACTTCCAAGGTTTCTTGGACTTCTAGTAACTATTCACCATAACCCTAACAGATTGAGTGTCCAACATTCCCCCCTTAATCTGAAGGGGTATATATGAGTCCAAGAAGAGAGTTAAAGTGCAGAAAAGCATAGTAGCCAATGGCTGATGTGCTCTCTGAAATGGTGGTTGGAAGACTACAAACCAAATGAGGTAGAATGTGTTATAACGAAGACCACAAAGTAAATAAGTTAGGAGAATTCGAGGTGTCTATCAATGGTGGTTTAAGGCTGACCACCAACTCTAGAACTAAAGCTCGAAGTAGTGCTTGGAACAATTCCAAATTTGGCTAGAAGTTGAAGTCTTCTACTGGTAGAAGTGCTCCTTGATAATGGTTTGAAGATGACCACAAACTATTTTCAGTTTGAGGATGACTGCAAACTGATGTAGCAGAAACCAAAGTCTTCTGCAGGTGGTGGTTTAAAGCATGCCACCAACCAAAAAGCATGCTCATGGAGCATGAATCTGTCACTGAGTACAACTTTGAATTTGGATATGGCTGACTCTAGCTCTAGGCTCTGGCAACTAGCTCTAGTTCAAGCTTTGGCTCAAGCTCACTTGATAAATCTTCGAAGCAAGTAGATGACCATCAATTGCCCCTTTATCATATACAAGGTGAGAAGATGAAGAAATATCAACTGCAATATGTCTCGATACTCGAGAACAAATTCCATGATATGACTGATATATCTTCTTAGCTGTTGAAGACCATTTCCAAGAAGTGATTCCTCCAAGGTGAATCTTCATTCTTGCAGGAGTCTTGTTTCTGGAGCATCTATTTGAATGATGAGTGTACCTACCACAATGCTCACAAGGGTGAAGATCAAATCACTGATCTTTCACATGGCCAACTCGATCACAATGTTGGCATTTGACAATTTGTAGTTGTGGAACAGGAGCAAGTGAAGATAAATCATCTTGAATAAACCCAACACTTTAAAACTAGATGGGCTTGGAATAGTCTAGAATATGAAAGGAAACATCCTTGTCATATCCATGACTAGTTCTTTTCCTATTGTTAACAATTTCTTCCTAAGGTCTAATGATGGGCTTGGGAAGTGCAGGTTGAACCTTTACATTTTTATGCAAATCTGCTCCTGAAATGACCTCACAAATCTTCTTAATATTTGACTACTAATGGGAGTCAGATTCAAAAAAGGAGTTGTTCTGAACAAGAACCAATTTAGAATCATGACTCTTATGTTGCAGTTCATCTCGTTGGAACCGAGATTCAAGTAGTAGAAAATCAATCTCATCTTGTGAATTTTGCAAACAGGTTTGAATGTCAGAGAGAGTGTCCTTGCTGATTTTGACTGTGTAATGCGCAATGGATATTATCAATGTATTTAGAAACTCTAATACTCCATCAATTCAGGCTAGTTTACAATAACTCAAGCTCAGAAGATTAAGGTTGTTGGCTTCAACCAAAAATGCATCCATTTACAATGCAATTTAACAAATAAAAGATAGATGGAATGTTGGAATTTCTAGGTCTGACACGTTAGAAACCCTTCATGCACTTTACTGATTTATTCCTACCTACTTGTTCTGTTAATTAACAAGTTATTTACCATGTAAATATTGGAAATAAATAAAAGTACATGCTCAACACATTACAGATCATCAACTGAAGGAAACAGAAACAAGCACACAAGTGACACTGTTGTTTTTGGACTAATGTCCCCGGAAAAACCCAATGTGGGAAAACTGGTGCAGCTATCTGAGGGTTTAATTTATTAAGCAGTTTCATAATACAATCTGGGTGCCAAATCTGGCTCACCCAATAGAGAAAAAATTTCGGAAGTAGTACTTCTCTACTCGGAAGCAGATATTAGGGCTGAAACCCCGGATAAACACTCTGGTAGCTCCACAGCTCCAATCTGCCCCACGAAACCCCAAAGTCAGCCTCTAGGGATTGCGTCAGCCTCTCTTTGGCCCAATGTCACTCTGGCTTGGCCTGCGTCAGCCTTTGGAGGCACTGCATTAGTCCTCTGTCCCACTGCATCACCTATGCTAGCCCTCTAAGGCACTACACAACTCTTGGCTACCTCTGCATGAGCCCTAGCTTGCTCTATGTGAATCCTTGGCTGGTTCTGCATCCCTCTCTCTGGCTACTGCACTGATCCTCCCGGTGCTATCTCTGCCTCTCTGCTTCTATATTCACTGTCCCTTAGCTGCAACTCTGATCACTCTCTCAATTTTCTCACCAAACCCAGCCCCAAAAAGTCGAAATCTTGATCTCTTGGTGTGTTCTCCAAGTGACCCTCTAGCCTCTTATACTTTTCTCGTTGAGAAATCAATGGACGAGATTAAGTCCCTAATCAACGACTAAGATTAGATCTGGCTTGATCCATGACTTTTGGACCACACTAACACAGTTTTATATTAATTCACATTAATATTTTATTTTCTCTAAGTTTAGACTTAGGGACTCCATTAAAAATATTAATTATTTTAATATCTCCCAAATTGGTTAGATTCTCCCCAAATGCTTTTTGGGTATTGGAGATCTCATGTGCCTTAGCCTCTCCACCAATTTTCTTGGCTAGGGCACATCTGATGCTACCCAAATCAACATGGAACCCAAATGTTAGATAAAAGAAAAATTCCAATCAGAAATTTGTTGTCAAAACTAACAAATAAAATATAGAAATTGAGAAGCCTCCAACAGGTAGGACCAACCTTCGAAATAAGGCACCATTCTCATATAAGTAATGGCATGACCACTATATAATCTAGGTTCCATAATCCCAACACATGACTTGTGATCCTACGACAATCTGCATGCTTGATGATCACTTCGGGGTCCAGGCATATTCACTAGCTAGATAACGATGTTTGTTAATGGGCTAATAAAATATTAGTAGACAACTAGGTTTCTTTCCATCTTTTTATTTGTTCTTGTAAGTTCTGAATCTCATTATAGTATTTGCAAATACAAAATATATTACAATAAAGCAAGCATGAACAACTGAAAGTACAACATTTCATTGCACCTTATAGATCAATCTTTCATAATGATCCCGTAAACAAAAGTACATACTTCAGATGTACACATCAAACGATGTTCATTCTTCTAGTATATATCCATCAAAGTCTGCCAACAGTCTTAAATCTATTAATCTCGCCTGTGATTCTGCTACTGCAATCGTGTAACAAGCTCTTATGGATGATTATGGTTACTGGAAGACTGTAACATTTTGTGGCATGAAATATGCTTTAGGAACAAGAAGGGATCATTCTCTTGTACAGTAGCCTCAAGTCATGAACCTTGGCCCACGGTGAGATTGCAATGCTTATTCCAATGTGGCTGACCCCAAATGTAGAGACGTGTCCGCAGTCTCCCCTTTTCGCCTAGGAACCCCTCTATAGCTGATCCATGTCGAAAACCAATGAGGGAAACCAATGCCATTGCCAAAAACAATATCTCATTACCTCAAAAATTGGAGTTTCGCTTTCTTATGTTAAAAACCATTTAACACTGTCAACTTGAGTGAACTCAACACAATACACAATCAGGTAAGTGATATTTTCAATTTTAAAACAGATCATGCAGCAACAGGGCCAACCTTCGATTTGTGTTAGTACAATGAATTTTTGGTTGTCTTCAAGAAAACCTTTGGAAATTATAAACCATTTTAAGGAGAGTACACATAGTGTTCTACTCGTCATTCCTCAATTCAAAATCTTTGTCTCAAAATTTTAGAAACATATATCTCAAGTAGCATGTCATGTCCCCAATAAATAATTTTGCTAAGTGAAATCCTCATTTTTGCAATTTTGGTGTTATAAAATAGTTTGGCTTTTAAAACTTAGGAAAAGTGGGGTCAAGGAACCATTTACTTTATTTTTGGAGAAAAAAGAGAAATAAACATTAGAGGAAAATAAAATTATTTTGTAAGTGGAATGTGGGGGCCACTTAAAATGGGAATTCGACCCGCCCTTGAGAAATTCGCACTAGGAGAAAGAAGGGGAAAAGAAGGGAGTTCAATCTTGTGGAGAGAGGGACCCACCAAGGGGAAAGGGATCAACATCTATAAATAGCACATGGGGGCTCCATTTTTGCATGTTTGCTCATCTATTTTTTGGAGTTCGAACTCTCTTGGAGGTTGTTCAGAATAATAGGAGCAAAGTTGAAAAGCTCAAGAGTTTGAACCGAAACTCAACCTAATTTCAAAGAACTTCAAGTGTCTCCCTCGTGAGGCTTTGGGGAGTTTATTCCAAGAATTCCATTGGGGTTTATTATAGAGATTCCACTCAAAATTTTGCACTTCCTAGGCGCTTAAGAAGAACTACAAGGTACATTTGGAGCAACTTCTTTCCATTGTAGGTTTTGGGCTTTTCATATGATTTCCTCTTGGTAGGAGGAGTTTGTCACCAAATTTCAGAGTTAAGCTACTATCTTTTTGCTTGGCTGAATTTCTCTTTCCAGGGCTTGTGCAGGGGCTAATAGGTAGAGATTTTGTAGGGGTTTGGAGCTAGTGATTTCTTGGGGTTTTTAGTTGGAAAGATTCCCCATTTCCAGAGGATATTTTCCCACAATTTCTCTGCTATTTGCAAGAGGAATTTTGCCATTTCTCAGAAGTGTTCATCTTGTTGGGCGCAGACCTGGTTGGCCAAGAAATTTGCACCTTTTAGGGCATTACGGGTCAGCTGGAATTAGCCCAAAATATTTTTGGATTTTGTTGGATTGGGTTTGAAGAGCCTAAGGATAAATTTTCAGAATTTTTGGAGCAGATTTGAAGGCCAAAATCACAGTTCACGTCCAATAGTAGCAATAGAGTTTTCTGGTCAGTGTGAATTGCCAGATTGAGCTATTTTAGTTGGAGTTTGCACATTATTCCACTTGGGTATTGCATGCTTGCAGTAACAAACCCACGTTCCATTTTTCTTCCACTGATGATCTGACTTAGAATATTAGATTACTGTGCTAAGATCCTCCTCAGATTAGAAACAAAATGCTTTCATTGTGCTTAAGGATTCATAAATTTTGCAAGTGTAAAATGAGTTTTTATGAGTAATTTTAACATAAATAAGAGACTGAACAGCAACATAAACCTGTATAGAACATCACCAAAAACACATCACAACAGGAACATGATAAAGGAGTTCACCCCTCTTGGGCTACGTCTCCTTGGTCCAACTTCCAATGGTCATTATGCTCAAAAGTGTAAAAAGATGTGTTTAGAATGCTCAAATTCTTATGAAACTTGCTCCAATGAGTCTAGAATGTCAAAAAAATGGCTACCTAGCCTCTTTTTGCATCAAATCTGTGTTGATTTGGGGTAGCATCGAATGTGCTCTAGCTATCAAAATTGGTGGAGAGGCTAAAGCACATGAGATCTCCAAGACCCAGAAATGGTTTGAACTTTGGATACACTGTACCCGGTTTGGGAGATATTAAAATAATTAATATTTTTAATGGAGTTCCTAAGTCTAAACTTAGGAAAAATAAAATATTAATGGGTATTAATATAAAACTGGGTTAGAAGGTTCGAAAAGTCATGGATCAAGCCAAACCTAATCTTAGTCGTTGATTAGAGATTTACTCTCGGCCGTTGAAGGACCAACGAGAAAAGTATAAGAGGAGGCTTGAGGGTCAGCTGGAGAAAACACCAGAGTGATCAGTTATTTGATTTGCTAGAGCGGGGTTTGCTAAGCAAAGTCGAATTAGTGATCAACAATGAGGGGCAGTGAGTATTGGATAGAGAGACAGAGACAATGTCGAGAGACCAACGCAGAGGTAAGAAGCAACAACGAGAGCAGGCCACGCAGAGCCCAATAGAGACAACGCAGAGCCCAGAGGGACTGCGTCATCCACGCAGAAGGCAGAAGGAGTGACGCAGAGGGTCCCAGAGGCTACGCAGTGCCTCAGAGGGCTGACGTAGAGGGTCCTGGGGCTGACGCAATGCAGCAAGAGGTTGACGCAGAGGCCAGAAGGGCCAGCCCTGAGCTTCAAAGTCGTTGGAGAGGGTTTTGTGGGACAGGTTTTTTGAATACCTGTTTCCGAATAGATAGGTATTGTTGCCTTGTATTTTTCTCTGTCGGGTGAGCCAGTTAGGCACCCAGTTGTACTCAAGGAAATACTGCATAATAATAAACCCTCATAATAGCTATACCAGTTTTCCTGCATTGGGTTTTTCCGGGGACATTTGTCCAAAAATAACGGTGTCACTTATGTGTTTGTTTTCTTTTAGCTAATGATCTGTAGATGTTGTGACTGTATTGTGTGTATTTCGGTATATAAATGTTTTACATAACTTGTTTAGAATTTACAAGTAGAAGAAATAAACCAGCAGAATACAAATTAATTTTCTAACAGATAGACTTAGAAAATTTCAACAATTTGGTTGAAAACTAGAGAAGTTATGATCTCTTCTAATTTCTCCATTATTTGCTCTACAATTTTCACCAAATCTGGCATCATCCTACAAATTCGCCCCATTTTCCGCTAACGAAGCAACAAATTCTCGGGATTTCGTGCAGATTTGTAGGAGGACTGTTAATTTTGCCACTGAGGCCTTAAAACAAAAAACTGGGTCATATGGGGGCCGTGTGCCTAGGGGCTACCCCCCCACACTGACCCCCTCCCTCCGGCGGTCATAGTTAATGCTAGCGGTCAAGAGAACGTGTTCACATGTGTAGTTTAGGTTGGCGGTCAAGTGAGCGGTGGCAGTTAGAATAACTGCTGCAACTTGCGGTTATGGTGGTCACATGAGGGGGCAGTTAAGTCTGCCCTCCCCCCAACCTTGGCGGCATTCAATGCTAACATTAAACTGCAACCCATAATAGTTAAGAAACATGTTCGGGTGCAACGGTTAGGCTTGGCGCTATTGAATGGGAGGTCGCGGGGTTCAGCCCTGCCTCTGACCTGTCTGCCATACAAAATTTTACTCGATCATTAGGAGGACATGTGGCGGCCTCCGACTTAGCCACGTGTCACCTCCTTATTGACCCAAACCCAAAACACACAGACCAATCAGATGAAGCCAACTCAACAGCATATTCTGAGAATATTCCCCTTACCACCTAGGTGGTATGGATGCTTATTTAGTATCCCTGTCAGCCACTTGCAAAATTTTTACCTGTTTGACAAAGTGAACAGATCGTGTTTCTGGGAGCATACGGTGTCCGTTTCACGCAAAACAAGTTGAGCCGGATTTAGGATGACGAGCACTATGTGGTTGTTCAGGTTCCACACAATTCTGACAACTTTGATTTTTGAGCATAATTTTGAGCACCTGATCAGCTAATGTACTCATGTTTCCAGATTTGATACAATGGCTCAAGCTTTTGGCTCCATTAGCTCTGTATACGGATTTGTGGTGCATTATAAATTTTTATTTTGTTGTAGCTAATGCATGTATTTGATATTTACTATTAATTCCTAATTAGGAACATTACACAACAATGTTATTAACCAGATTTGTTACATGTCCAATGTCCATTCTCAGTGGATTTTGAGCTGTCATATAGATCCACGTTGTATGATTCATAGATAATGGGTAGTTTGTGGATTTCTTTTATTTTTATGGGAGAGAGATCGATCCAATCCAATAAGGCACCAT
Organism: Pinus taeda; assembly: GCA_000404065.3. Taxonomy (NCBI): domain Eukaryota; kingdom Viridiplantae; phylum Streptophyta; class Pinopsida; order Pinales; family Pinaceae; genus Pinus; species Pinus taeda. The sequence continues at coordinate 74,408 of APFE030863196.1, read as the reverse complement.
GAGAATATTTTCAAGAAAGAAAATCAAAGGAGCTCACAACATTTAACTGGAAGTAGGTGATGTATTAGTGGCACAATACAAAAAGAACATCACATGCCTAGAATAAGTATACCTCTGAGAATAATAGCAAAGACTCATATAAATGCTATGATGGGCTCGAAATCGACAGCTTTTGCTAATCAACAAAACTAGACTTACAAGTAGAGTCGACGATCAACATCAAGAGAAGATCTTAGTTTATAACTTTTACAGAGCCACGTTGTCAAGTCATGATGGCTAGAAGCTATATATGTTAGGTTTTGTAGCATCGAAGTTGTTCTAGCCACGAAATTTGATGGAGAAGCTAGAATACATGAGTTCTACAAAACACATAAATATTTTCTGGAAGTTCTGCCTAGAAATGACTTAATTAGATTATTAACCAGTTTTTAAATATTTCCTAAGTCTAAACTTGGGGAATATGGTTAATTAAACAGTATTAATTAAGTCAAGGTGAGAATAATCTAGAAACTCACACAGATCGATCCAGAGATGATCCTAGCCATTGATTAAGTTTTAATCTTGGTCGTTGGTGCTCCAACGGAGAATTATAAGAGGAGGTCGATGTGCTGATGGAGAGGACACTTGAGAGGTTCGATTTCATGAGCAGATCGATTTCTAGAGTAGTAACAATTAGTTGTCAGAGAGAGAGAAAGAGATTGAAGTAGTAAGAGGGGGGCAGAGACAATGAAGCCGGAGGAAGATTTCCAGATCCGGTGAGTGCATTTGCAAAGAGGAACAAGAGCCACAAAGAGGATGACGTTGGGGTAGCGCAGTAGCCTCTAGAGGTAGTTTCAATTCTGTTGGGGAAAGAAGAGTTTCCGTGCCAGAAACTGGACAGAGATTCGGGAGGCCAGGAGAGAATGCATTCAGGGCAGTCTTAACCATGAATTCAGGGTCTGGTGTAGACCCTACGGAAGTTAGCTGGTCTTGGATCCCTTGCAACCTAAGAAGGAAGGGATCGATTTCTTCTCCCTTCTGCATCTGATACTGTCTTAGCTGGTTCTCAAGCAACATCTTTCGTTGAACAGAAGTTCCTTTATACAAAGTGGTTAAGGCCTCCCACATTTCCCTTGCTGTGTCCTTTTCAACAATATGTGGGACCACATGATCCTTGATCTCGTCCAAGATCATGTACTTCACCTTTTCTTGAGCCTCCTCGTATTTCTTGAGAGGATTAACATCAACCAGAACAACAACCGTCCTGAAGGCATAATCCTTCATGTGATTTTTGTCCAAGACTGCCAGGATCCCAGCCTTCCAGGTGACAAAGTTGGATGCTCCATCTAATCTATCCTAATCCCTCAGTCCATTTACTTCCATCTCTACTCAAATGATTGTCCAATCGATTCTCTTCTCCTTCTTTCATTGCAGCCCCAACAAAAACTCGGATCTAGATTTATTTAGCACTAGAAATCCTCTAAGGAACGAGTTCCCTCTAGACTCCCAAGAGAGCTGACTCAGTCACTGCGTGGGCTCCTCCCAGCTACTGCGTCACACTTTTCTAGTTCAGAATGCTAACATAGGAACTACCTCTACGTCACTTCTTCTGCATTACGTCATTCTTCCTGTGCGTTTCAGGCTTTGGAACAGCGTTGTCACTCGAGATAGCTGCCTCTCTGCAATAGATTCGTTGGATCTCTCGGCTGATGGCTTCAATGTCCTATGATTTGCAATCCTCTGATACCATGCGAAAATTTCTCAATATAGACACAAAAATCCTACTGCAATCACTGGTTTAACATCTCTTACTTGTTATTTCATTTAACAAGTTATTTAATAACATAAACAATCATGTAAACACTACTGCAGACTCCACTGACATATTGTTAAAATGGAAACTAGGGCCAAACTCCACATGGGTCGTCTTATTAATGAAAGCTGATATATTTCTTGGATCCCTCTCATCGAGAGGTGTAGGATTGATCTAAAGATCATTCGATTCCGATAAGTATTCATGGAGATATGAATTTATTTGTGTTATGGGACAATTCGTCAAGGTCGGCCAACAACCCAATAAACCCCACCTGTCCTCAACATTTTAGCATAAATAGAGGTGCCCTTCAAGTCATTTTCAACACACTTGGGATCTCTTCCTCTCTACTTGTCTTTGGGTTTTAGTAGGAGGAGAGATCCTGAGGGATAACGCTGCCCTAATCTAGAGGGCAGAAGTCGGAACTGTGGGGCACTGTCGGAATTGCCGGAACTGCCGGGAACTGCCGGAACTACCGGAAATGCTAGAACTGCCAAAACTGCCAAAACTGCCAGAACTGCCGGGAACTGCTGGAACTGCCGGAATTGCCAGGACTGCTGGGAACTGCTGGAACTGCCGGAACTGCCAGGACTGTCGGGAACTGCCGAAACTGCCGAGAACTGCTGGGACTGCCAGGAATTGTCGGGACTTCCGGGAACTGCCGAAACAACCGGAATTGCCAGAACTACTGAGAACTATTGGGAATTGCCGGAAATGCCGGGAATTGTCGGAACTACTGGGCACTGCCAGGAACTGTCGGGAACAGCCGAGAACAACTGGAACTGCAGGAACTGCCGGAACTGCCAGGAATTGCCGGAACTGTTGGGAACTTCTAGAACTACAGGAACTGCCGGAACTGCCGGGAACTGCCGAGACTGTTGGGAACAGCTAGAATTGTTGGAACTGTCTGGAATAGTCGGAACAACCAGAACTGTCGGAATTGCCGGGAACTACTGGGAACAGTTGGAACTGTCGGAACTACCGGGAACTGCTGGAACAGCAGGGAACAACCGGAATTGCCAGAACTATTGGGAACTTCTGGGAACAGCTGGAACTGCCGGGAATAGTCGGGAACTGCCGGGAACATCCGGGAACAACGGGAACTGTAGGAACTACCGGGAACAGCCAAAACTGTCGAAACTACTTGGAACTGCCGGGAACTGCCAAAATTGCTGGAACCGCCTGAATTGCCGGGAATTGCCGAAACTGTTGGGAACTGCTGGAACTACTGCGCACAGCCAGAATTGCTGGAACTGTCGGGAACAGTCGAAATTGCTGAGAATTGTTGGAGCATCTATCTCCGAAGGAGAGCAACATGCAAGGGACAACTAACTAACATTGGAACAGTTGTATGGTACTTAGCAGCAAATACACCAAGCATGCAATGTTATAGCTAGCATGAAAGGGCAGCTAACATGCAACAACAAGCATGCTAAGGACAACAAGCATGCTAGGGACAACAAGAAAGAAAGGGACAACAAGCAAGGAAGGTGCAGCCAGAGCATAGGTCAGTATGGTAACATGGTGTAGCAATGGCACATAATGCAGTACAGTGATGGGTACAGTCATGATTAATGAAGCGTGATGAGATGTAGCATAGTGATGATGGATGCAGCATGGTGCAATGCGGTGAGGTGCAACATGATGACGAAATGCAGCACAATGATAGGTGAAGGAGTCACCTTGGAGAATCAATTGAAGCAGCATGTCTTCAACTGATCTCATGTATCATCTTCTTAGAGATGATCTATGCTCTTATCTAGATAAGTGTTGACTTTTGTTGTAAACGTACTATCTCTCTCTCTATGTGCTAAACTATTGAAGAACATATAAGAAGAATTGATCAAGGGTTTCCCCACATTGGGGTTTGTCCCTGGCTAGTGCCACATCTTGTGTCCTCTTGTCTTGGCTTGTCTTCTGTGATTTATGTTTATATTCTATATGTAGTTTACTTTAATGCTGATGTGATTGCTAATCTGGAAAAGATATTGAGCTAACTGTGAAAATTGAAATAAATTTCTCTAAGCATAGAACATACCTAAAATTAACACATATAGATCATAAACTGAAACAATAAATGAGACAAACACACAAGGGACACTGTTATTTTTGGACAACACATCCCCAAAAGAATCCAATTTGGGAAAACCGGTGCAGTAGATAGAGGGTTTGTATTATTAAGCAATATGAATCTGAGTACAACAGGTTGAGTACAACAAGTTGACTCTCACACCGACTAACCTTAAGAGAAATCATCAAAGCAAGAAATACATATGAGGCTTTACCTCGCTCCCCAAGTCACAACTGATCCAATGAGTGATCTGACACCTTCTCGGCAAACATTGTGCAGTCCCTACACAATCACTACGTGGGCCTACGTCTTGCCTCTAGAGGACTACATCACCCCTTCTGTTGGATCGATTTTCTAGATGAAGACAGTTGTTCAACCCTCCCGACTCAGAACCTTGCTTCCCCAACAAAATCTTGGACTACAGACCAATACTCTGCATTGCCACTACAAGATCCCCTCCTTGACTGTGTCAGCTCTGCGTGAGCCCCTCCTGCGTTGCGTAGGCCTCTGCGCTGCCGTCCTTTCGCTGAAACTGCCTCTCTGCCACATACTCTTTGGCTCGGAACTTACTCTCCGATCCAAATCTCTGCTTTTTCCCCTCATTGCAATAGATCACCTATTCAATTCTCTCAGCAAGCCATGCCCAAAAAATCAAACTGACTGGTCAACTTAGTGTCTCTCCAACTGACCCGCAAACCTCCTCTTATACTTTTCCCGTTGATTAATCAACGGCTGAGATTAAGTCTCTAATCAATGACTAAGATTAAATTAGACTTGATCCTCATCTCTTAGAAGCTTCTCACCCATATTTTCATTAATACCCATTAATATTTTTATTTTCCTAAATTTAGACTTAGGAAGCCCATTAAAAATATTAATTGTTTTAATAAAATACAATCTGGGTGGAATTTCACCAAACGATTTCTAGGTCTTAGAGATCTCATATGTTCTAGCCCCTCCACAAAATTTTGGAGCTAGAGCACATCCGATGCTACCCAAAAATCAATAGATTATAGATTAGATCACGACCGTTGATATCTCAAGAGGAAAAGTATAAAGGAAGACTTGAGAGTCATTTGGAGACACACTAGGAAAATACTCAGTAACCCAAGGGAAATCGATTCTCAAGGAGTAAGAGTTCGATTTCAGAGGGAGAGTTGCAGGGTGAAGGAAGAGGAGGGTATCAGCATCAGTCAGAGACTGAGGAGGAGGGGATGCAATGCATCAAAGGAACAATACAGAGGGACATCTCAAAGAGGTAGCGCAGCAAGGGACGCAGTCCTCACGCAATGACGACGCAGAGGTGATGCAGTGAAGGCTGGAGGGTCTCTTGGGTGTCAAAATTTCTTCAAAGGGTGGTGGAAAATTATCTCAGGTGTTTTCTCAGAGGTTTCTCTATGTTCTGCAAATCATTCCTTGTAAAGAGATTGTTGTTGTAGAATAATAAATAAACCCTCATCTGCTGCACCGGTTTTCTCGCATTGGGTTTTTCTGGGGACTATTGTGCAAAAATAACTGTTTTGATGTGATTGATTCTTGTGCTTGTATTTAACTGTTCTTTTCTCTATACTATTATGTGACAACTGCAGTAGAATTTACTTTGATGTTTACTGAAGGGTTTTATAAATAACTTATTGTGGAAAATAAGTAGGAGAAATAAGTCAGTTACTGCAGTAGAATTTCGTATTTCACATAAAATACTTCCCTATGTGATATAGAGAAAAAAAAAAACCTTCTTATGGAAAAGGGATGATGAAAGGATCGTTATCGTGACAAAGGGGGCAACCAAGATCACCACAAGGAAGACCTCAATTTAGTACATGTTACCCACCACTTGTGGGTAGTCTATACTATTGGAAATACTAAGAGGGGGGGGGGGGTGAATCAGTATTTTTTTTCAATTGTTTTTTTTACCAGTTAAACATTTACATTTCAGAACACAAGATGAACAACAAGAATAAATGCTTTTATTAATATAATCTTTGAAATAAAATAGATGCAATTATAAAAATAGTATATAATAATATATATATATATATATATATATATATATATTATAAATTTGAATCTATTGCCCAGCACCAAATTGGATTTTTGGGAGGCTCCAACCTCCAGAGCACCAACTCTGTTTAGTCAAGGCACCAACCTTGGACTTAGGAGCACCAACTCCCAAGACACCAATCCTTCCAGTTCTAAGGCACCAACCTCAAGGGCTCCAACCCTCTGCGGCAAGTTGTCTGGATTTGTTTTGTCAAGGCATCAACCTTGGATATAGGAGCACCAACTCCAAGGACACCAATCCTTCAAACTTCTAAGGCACCAACCCCAAGGGCTCCAACCCTCTTGTCAAGGCATGTTTGATAGTAATGTTCTGCTCTCAGAACTCTTCTTTACTGAGTTTTGTCTGTTTACAACTTCACTGTAGTCTCCATGCTATAACATCGATGGCAATTAGTCTTCATATGAAGAAGTCTATATAACTCTTCATATCGTCCACACAAAGTCTGCAATAGCCATCATGATCTCTAATAATGTCTCCACACAACTTTAGTGAGTCTACTATTAGCTACACTAACCTCTGCACAAGAACCAACTCTCTGTTCAAGCCTTTGTTCTAACTGTCACAGTAAATGCTTCAGAAGTGATTGCTTCTCTGCTGGCTACTTCTCCCTTCAAACAATGCAGATAAAACTTTATTTATTACATCTCAAAATTGTTCTTCAGAATGCATTGTGTACCTGATTAATTCATCACAGGTCTGAGTCTTTCACAGGGTAACACGATCAATAGAGTCGCTTGTCCTTCGACTGCCTCCTGTCTTGCTGGACCTTCGGCCCTTTTCTGTTCTACTGGACCTACAGCTGCCTCTGTTTCTTCTAGTTTTTCAACAACAACTGCATAAAGGCAATTCTCTGTTTTCTTATATTGATACACCTGACCTTTGGCTTCCCTTTCGCTCGCTTGAACTTCCGCTTCCTCTGTGCTCGCTCGACCTTTTGGCTTCCTCCTTTGACCACTTGATCTTCAGCTTCCCAATCTCTGGCTTCCTCTGTCTCTTCGTGTTCACCAACGCTCATTGGACACGTTCAGGAGGAAGAGAGGCCGAAATACAAAGAAATGTTGCTTATTAAATATATCAAAGAGGTCCTTTTTCCTTTAATAATATTCATACATTAGACTTCATTGTTTACGAAGGATTTCATTGGAGAGACTGTACCAGTAGGGAGGTCCCACATGCCACGTCATAATCGCAATCGCAATCGCAATTGGAGCTTTAATATGACAAGGCCTTAAGCCTTTAAACTCGAGCAACACATTTATCGGAATCATAGGAATACACGGAAATACACCCTCCGAACACATAAGGTCGGACTTCAAATGCATTACGCCCGCATCTATAACTTCATCGGGTCCACTCCTCCACAACTTTATCGCAATCGGCAGATTTTCACATAGCATAGCCAATTCCCCGATACCCAGACGCGATATTACATAAGGTATATTTTATGGAGCTATCAGGTCCGCGTAGTATATCACAATCAACATTTATATCGTTACACTCCTTCAAGTCTTGCAATTGAACCATATGCGATATTGTATTAAATGAAAGTTAATACACCCGTTGGGTCTGTATATATATCGCAATCGCAGTTTATAGTGTGCCAATTCTTTTGATCATTGCGATTCGATGGATGCGATATTTCAATCAGTTGTATTATAATGTTGCAGCGGGTTCGCATACATATCGCATCTATATATATATATATATATATATATATATATATATATATATATAATATATTATATATATATATATATATATATCGCAAAATCACACATTTAATGTGCCATCCTTTATAACTTATGATATGATATTAAGCAGTATTCCTTAGCGATCCTCCACCCGTTGATTTGCTCAGGATCGACGGTCAACACTTACTTAACCATTCTTGATTTTTGCCAATATTATATTACATCATATGTGAATGGTCCCGTGGGTCCATATATATATATATATATATACAATCGACACTCAATGTGGCATCATAATTTAATGGTCCTGTTGGTCATATATATTTATATATATATATATATATATATATATATATATCACAATTGACGCTTTCAATGTGGCACATAATAGAACCCGCCGATATCGCAATCGGCAATCCGGTATTTATATATACTGCTCCGCTCTTATCTGTTCTGATCTGCATTTTCTTGGCTTGTCGCTCCTATGGCCTCCGATACACTGCTCCAATAGCCCTTCTTTGATATTCCTCTCATATGTGTTTCTCTTTGTTTCTCGTGGCTTCCAATGATCTCTTCTCTGCTTTGATAGCTCCTATGACTTCCGATATTCTCTCCAATGGCTTGACTGTCTTGGCTTTCCTCTGGTTTCTCCTCATGGCTTCTTGCTCCGCTTCTCCTAGAATATTGCCATATTGACATCAATGACAATCTAGGTCAACAATCTCCCCCTTTGTTATTGTTGGCAATATTCTTCTTTTCTCCCCCTTTAACATCAATGGCAAAGGAATGCTCAGGGACTCCCCCTATCAGATTGCTTCTGTTCTTTATGAATAGTAGATTTTCATCAGTATGTTACTCCCCCTGTAATAGTGATCTTCTTTTTACTCAAGATTGAAAGATTGATGCTTTATCATCAATTAGCACATTATCCCCTCTTCATGTCTCAAAACTACTTTATCTTGGCTTCAACAATGCTTAAAGATGCTCCACTTCAATGCTTTCAAACAGATTTCAAATAGCCACACACCAAATGTTCAAGTTCACGTTTTTATGCTTCAATCCATATTTTGTTGTCTCCACGGTCAGAATTAAGAGGCCTTCATAGTCCGAATCAAGAGAAAATGCCACTGAAATTGTCTTTCTTGCTATCTCTCTTTAGATCCGAGTTCCTTTGTATTTTTGTGCTTCTCCTTAAGTTACTATGCTATATTCCACTGCACAACATTCTCCTTTCTATAGTCTTTTTGATGAGCAATCTTTTCCTTGTGTTCTTGTAAAGGTTTCTGCAAGTTATCTCCACTAGTTGATTTTTATATCGAATCTGTGATAGTCTTTCAAATTCTTTTTGCTAATTTGCATCTTTTTGCAATGCTTCAGTTTTGGTTAGATGCTGCCAACTGCTCTTGCTTCATGCTCCATTTCAGATGTATCTATTTGTTTGAAGGTTGCCTCTATTTGTGTCCATAATCTACCTGTTCTCACATCAAATCCTTGAGTCAAGACATTTTACATATGCAATATCAGAACCATAGTTATTTGCCCTATTTCTCTAGTATTAGATGACCTTCTCTGTTGCTCCAATTACTACTTAGTGATCAAGTGGAAAACATCTTCAACAACAGTTCAAAGAATAGTTAAGAGATCAATTCTTCAATGGAGTGCTCCTGAGAGATGATCTTTATCTAAGAATGATTGTTAATATAGCTCAATAAGGATTTCATAAGGACCCTTTCACTAATAGCTTCTGCAATAATGATCAAGATTCACAGGCTACCCCTAACTGTATGCATCATCTCTTTTGGCTGAGTCTTCCCATCAAATGCTTAGATTGTCAAAATTCAGGCCAATAACATGAGTTGTTGGCTGGAGAGTTCAAGGGACTTTCAGATTGTATTTGCTTCCTTCTCCATACTTGTGTAACTTTCTTCTTTTGCATGGTTCTATCTTGTGTAAGAGCTCAAGTTAAGTTACAATCACGTGCCATGTGACCAATGTTATGACACTTGAAGCATTCTACATTGTTCATGAATGATTTCTTCCTGCAAAATTGTTCCTTGGAGATTGTTGGGGACCATAATATCTATCTTTATGACATGGTTGGGGACCATAACATCGATCTTTATGATATGTTTTACAATCTTTTGCCATGTGACCAAAGTTTGTACAAGAATAACAATAACCAAGAAATAAACTTTGGTACCTAGGAGATGGAGATTTCCTTGATGTACTTCTGAAGTTTTCTATCTTGCAATCCTTTGATGATAACCATTGCTTCTAGCATCCTTGACATTATCTACATTTCTTCTTGGAGCAAGATTTCTTCCATTGTTGCCTTGATTTTTCTCCTTGCCTTTGCTGGAACTGGGAGCATCACCATTTCTTTCTGGCTTCTTCACATCCCTTTTGTTTGAAGCATTATCATTCTTGTTTGAGGATTCACCTGCATAATCGAGACCTGATTTATCAAATGGACATCTTTGATGGCTGAGCATGTCATCCAAGGCTTGAGAGCTCTTCAAGATTTTGTCCATCCCTTCAACCTTTTTCCCAAGGGAGACAATCTCTTTTTCTAATCTTTCACAATCAGTATTCTTCCTAGCAAGTTGTTTCTCAGTTTCTTCCTTGATACGAGTAGCTTCATTTGATTCTATTATAAGGGAGATGATATCTGACTTCATTTTGAAGATTTCTTCATTTTCCTTTGCCGGACTGCTCTCCATTTCTTCCTTGATCCTTGTAGCTTTACATGTTTCGGCCTTAAGAAGTTTGATGTTAGATTTTAATTTGAAGATTTCTTCATCCTTTGCTTTTAGTTGACATATCATGGTGTTTCTTTCCTTTTTTGCTTCATCAACCCATCCTTCTATGATTTCTAATGCTTCCATTATCTTCTCAGCTCCTTGTGCTTGTTTCCTTGCTCCTTCTAGTTGTGATCTAAGGGAGGAGACCTCTTCCTTGTATTGACCAATCTCTGCTTCAAGTTTGTTCAATCTTTGGTGCCTTTGTTCAAGGTGGTTTGACAAGTTATCTTCCTGTTTCTTTGCTTTATCCAATTGATTTGTCATGGATATGACTTCTTCATGTTGCTTTCTTTTGCTTTGATGAAATTCCTTCTTAATTTTGGCAAGCTCTTCATCCCTTTCTTGTACTTGAAGCTTGACAAGGTCAACTTCCTTCCTTCTCTTGTCCTGGTCACCAACTTGCACTTTCTTCTTAAGTTCCTCATTTTCTTTTTTCAAATTGTTAATCTCTTCCATGGCTTCCATAAGTTGAGTGAGGAGATCTTCTACAAAATCTTTTTCATTATCTTCATATTCTAGGTCTTCTTGAGCCTTGATGTCATCATTCTTATTTTCAGCTTCTGTGATGGGTTCTGGATTTCCTTCTTGTTTCCATCATCCTCTTGACTGATGGTCATGGTCAATGCTCCTTTTGAGTGAAGGTCTTGAAGTTTGTCCCATATACCCTTTGCTGATGAATATTTTCCTACATTGTTCTTTATAGAATCAGGTAGCCCATTCAAGATTGCCTTCATTGCTTTTTCATTGTACTCCTTGGATTCTCCATCCATCATGCTATCAACAATTACTGATTTCCAGATTTCAATGCCTTGAGTCTTTAAGAAATTCCTCATTCTTGCTTCCCATATATTAAAGTTTCCATTGAACCATGGAGCCTCCTCAAGTTGAGTGTCTTCTATTTCAGTGGTAGAGGGAGACACGTCTTTAGGAAGATTGGAGACTTTCTTCCTTGACTTCGCCATTTGTGTTCTAAAGATCAACCTTCAAGCTGTTAGGCTTTGAATGAAGGTACTGGCTCTGATACTAATTGTTGGAAATACTAAGAGGGGGGTGAATCATTATTTCTTTTCAATTGTTATTTTACCAGTTAAAACATTTATATTCAGAACACAAGATGAACAACAAAAATAAATGCTTTTATTAATATAATCTTTGCAATAAAATAGACTTACAATATATATATATAATTCCAATCTATTGCCAAGCACCAACTTGGACTTTTGTGAGGCTCCAACCTCCAGAGCACCAACTCTGTTTAGTTAAGGCACCAACTCCCAGGACACCAATCCTTCCAATTCTGAGGCACCAACCTCAAGGGCTCCAATCCTCTATTGCAAGCTGTCTAGATTTGTTTTGTCAAGGCACCAACCTTGGATATAGGAGCATCAACTCTAAGGACACCAATCTTTCAAACTTCTAAGGCACCAACCCCAAGGGCTCCAACCCTCTTGTCAAGGCATGTTTGATAGTAATGTTCTGCTCTTAGAACTCTTCTTTACTGAGTTCTGTCTGTTTACAGCTTCACTGTAGTCTCCATGCTACAACATCAATGGCAGTCAATCTTCATATGAATAAGTCTATACAACTCTTCATACCATCCACACAAAGTCTGCAATAGCCATCATGATCTTTGATAATGTCTCCACACAACTTTAGTGAGTCTACTATTAGCTGCACTAAGCTTTGCACAAGAACCAACTCTCTGTTCAAGCCTCTGTTCTAACTATCACAATAAATGCTTTAGGAGTAATTGCTTCTCTGCTGGCTACTTCTCCCTTCAAACAATGTCAGATAAAACTTTATTTATTACATCACAAAATTGTTCTTCATAATTCATTGTGTACCTGATTAATTCATCATGGGTCTGAGTCTTTCACAGGGTAACACGATCAACAAAGTTGTTCGTCCTTCGACTGCCTCCTGTCCTGCTGGACCTTTGGTCCTTTTCTTTTCTCCTGGACCTACGGCTGCCTCTGTTTCTTCCAGTTTTTCAACAACAACTGCATAAAGGCAATTCTCTGTTTTCTTATATTGATATGCCTGACCTTTGGCTTCCCTTTCGCTTTCTTGAACTTCTACTTCCTCTGTGCTCACTCGACCTTTTGGCTTCCTCCTTTGATCACTTGATCTTCGGCTTCCCAATATTAGGCTTCCTCTGTCTCTTCGTGTTCGCCAACGCTCACTGGACATGTTCAGGAGGAAGAGAGGCCGAAATACAAAGAAATGTTGCTTATTAAAAATATCAGAGAGGTCCTTTTTCCTTTAATAATATTCATACATTAGACTTCAATATTTATGGAGGATTTCATTGGAGAGATTGTACCAGCAGGGAGGTCCCACATGCCACATCACTATCGCAATCGCAATGAGAGCTTTGATATGACAAGGCTTTAAGCCTTTAAACCCGGGCAACACATTTATTAGAACCACAGGGCTACATGGAAATACACCCTCCGAACACATAAGGCCGAACTTCAAATGCATTACGCCTGCATCTATAACTTCAGCGGGTCCGCTCCTCCATAACTTTATCGCAATCGGCAGATTTGCACATAGCATAGCCAATTCCCCTATGCCCGGACGCGATATTACATAAGGTATATTTTATGGAGCTATCAGGTCCATGTAGTATATCACAATCGGCGTTTATATCGTTACACTCCTTCAAGTCTTGCGATTGAACTAGATGCGATATTGTATTAAATAGAAGTTCTTACACCCGTCGGGTCCGTATATATATATCATAATCGCAGTTTATAGTGTGCCAATTCTTTTGAACATTACGATTCAATGGATGCGATATTTCAATCAGTCGTATTATAATGTTGCAGTGGGTCCGCATACATATCGCATCAATATAATATATTTATATATCGCAATCACACATTTAATGTGCCATCCCTTTATAACTTATGATATGATATTAAGTGGTATTCCTTAGTGATCCTCCACCATTGATCTGCTCATGATCCGACGGTCAACACTTAACTTTAACCCATTTCTTGATTTCTGCCAATATTATATTACGTCATATTGTAATGGTCCCGTGGGTCCATATATATATATATATATTGTTGGGAATCATGATTGTCGTTAGACCAAAACCAGCAGATGTTAGTCAATGATCACATCACCAGATAGAAGGATCCACGAGAGGCGGTTAGTCCATGTCGCAAAACACACGGGGAGTGTTGGTTTATCCAATGTCCAACAATCTCCCCCTCAATGCGAGCGGGGTGTGTATCGAACTCGTGACCTATGCTCTAATACCACTTGTTGGGAATCACGATTGCCGTTAGACCAAAACCCACAGGTGTTAGTCAACGATCGCATCGCCAGATATAAGGATCCACGAGAGGCAGTTAGTCCATGTCGCGAAACACACAGGGAGTGTTGGTTTATCCGATGTCATTATCATTGGGGTCGACTGGGACAACCATTACCTTCAAGGCGAAGTTCTTGACACGATTCCTATCAAGCACTGATAAGATTTTTGCCTTCCAGACTGCAAAGTTCGATGCTCCGTCTAGTCTATCCTGGTCTCTTACCCTGTGTAGTGCCATGATACTCCTCTACTTCCCTCCTAGAAGTTCTTTATTCGACTCCTCTGAGTCTCTACTTCCCGTCTGGATGTTCTCTTCTAGACTCCCTCTGAGTCCTAATTTCCCTCCTGGAAATCCTTCTGTCGCTTGTCGAGATGCCCTCTACTCTGATCGACTTGTGTAGTTGCACTTCAGATCCAGGTTCCTCGGCTAGAAACCCTCGGTAAAAACTCCTCTGGCCCTGCTCTGTCGGGTACTGTTCTGACTACAGTACCTCACCAACTCCACTCTGCAATATTCCTACAGCCTTCTAGACCCTAGCAATTGCTTCTCTGTGAACTGCGCCAACCCCTCTCTGCCTCACGCTGGCTCTGCGTCACTCCAGATGGGTCTGCGTAAGCCCTGGGATGCCTTGCATCAGCCCTCTGGCCTTTTGCGTCAGCAACGATGGCCTTTCTGGGGCTCTGCGCAGCTTTCGGCTTCCTCTGCATATACCTGGCTGGCTCTGTGTCACACTCCATAGCTTCTGCATTACTAGAAACAACTTCTGTCACCTCGAGACAGCTGTTTTCTGTCGCTATTGCTCCGCTCGACTGATGTCTTTTAGTCCTCCTGTGATCTGCAATCATCCTCTGATACCATGTTGAAGTTTCTAAGTTTACTTAGTTAGAAACCCTCCATGCACTTTATCTAATTTATTCCTACCTACTTGTTATCTTCCTTAACAAGTTATTTACAATGTAAATACTGAAAATAAAAACTAGTGCATGCTCAACATATTACAGATCAACAACTAAAAAAAACAAGAACAAACACACCACATGACACCATTATTTTTGGACTAATGTCCCTGGAAAAACCCAATACGGGAAAACTGGTGCAGCTATCTGAGGTTTTTCTTATTAAGCAATATTAGAGTGCAATCTGGGTGCCAAAACTGGCCTATCCAACAGAGAATTTCCTTGGTAGTAATACCTCTCAGTTTTTGACAAATCTACTGGCGAAAACCTCGGATAATCCTTCCGGCAGCGACTTAGCACCAATCTGCCCCAGAAACCCCAGTGTCTTCCAAATCTGGACTACGTCAGCCTCTCCTAGCCCAGCATCAGCTCTCTGAGCCTTTGCATTAGCTTCGCTAGCCCCTCTGGTGCTTTGTGCAGCACTTAGCTGCCTCTGCGTGGCCCTGGGTGTGCACTGGCTACTCCTACGTCTCTCTCTCTGGCTGCTCTGCTGCTAACTTGGCCCTATCTCTGCCTCTCTATCTCTTTGTACTCAATACCCCTCATCTGCTCTCTCGATCACTAATTCTGTCTCTCTTAGCAAACCCAGCTATAGAGAATAGAATGACTAATCATCTGGTGTCTCCTCCAAGTGACCCTCAAACCTCCTCTTATACTTTTCCTGTTGACATCTCAACGACCGAGATTAAGTCCCTAATCAACAACTAAGATTATATCTGGCTTGATCCATGTCTTTTGGACCACTCTAACACAGATTCATATTAATACATATTACATATTAATATTTTATTTTCCCTAATTTTAGACTCTGGGACTCCATTAAAAATATTAATTATTTTAATATCTCATGATCTGTTTAGAATCTGCCCAAACCCTTTCTGGGTATTGGATATCTCATGTGCCCCAACCTCTCCACCAAATTTCGTGGCTAGAGAACATCCGATGCTACCCCAAATCAACAGAGGTTGACGCAGAGGCTAGAAGGGCAAGCGTGACATTTAGAGTCGTCGGAGAGGGTTTCATGGGACAGGTTTTCTGAATACTTGTTTCCAAATATAGAGGTATTGCTGCCGTGTATTTTTCTCTGTCGGGTGAGCCAGTTAAGCACCCAGTTGTACTCAAGGAAATACTAAATAATATATCCTCAGAATCGCTGCACCAGTTTTCCCACATTTGGTTTTTCCGGGGATAGTTGTCCAAAAATAATGGTGTCACTTGTGTGTTTGTTTTCTTTCAGTTGATGATCTGTAGATGTTGTGACTGTATTGTGTTTATTTCGGTATTTAAATATTTTAAATAACTTGTTCAGAATTTGCAAGTAGAAGAAATAAACCAACAGAATACAGATTAATTTTCTAATGGATAGACTTAGAAAATTCAGCAATGATCACTAACCACACACCTAAAGTGGCATGTAGAAGATTGAGGCATGCTTGAGCCTTCTACAAAGTCTTTGGCAGCTTGAACAAATAGGAGAGAGTCATGTGTGAAGTGATTTTAAACCACATATTTGACCCATCATGAAGCAAAGTGCAACAGTGAAAGGGTTAACAATGAGCTACATTCCCTTGTGTGACTCAAACAACCAACCTCCCCACACGTGTGCCTCAAGATTGAGGGATTGAACCTTGTGCAATTCTTTTGGATCAAATTGAACAATTTTTTTTGGTGTTTGTAGCTTGGGCAGGTACTTTTGCACAAGCCTAAATGTCTAGGTGTGTGAAAGTCATCTAATTAACCCTTATTGTTAGCAGTTATTTTAATTATAAAAATAATTGATTTTTATAAGATAAAATGAGTAATCTAATGAAATGCAAAGGCTATTTGCATTAGTGAATTAGATGAATCTCAACCATTGATCTCAAGTGAGGTGAGGTCTAATCTCAACCGTCAATCACTTTGGACATTAGGGTTGTTGATTTAGTCAATGACTCAAACTTATAAAAGTAATGCGAAGTGAATGGAGGAAACACAAGAGACATCTTAGTGAGCACAAGACATTGAGAGAAGGACATCTCAGTGATTGAGTGCAGAAGGACTTCCATTCAAGTGTGTAGGGCAGATCAGCCAAGCAGGATTGAAGGACAGATCTAGGGTTTGATCAGCTGGAATAATTCCAGGTTCTTGTTGTATATATTTTCCTCAGTGGGCCGTTATCCTAGGAAGAGCCCTGAAGTTATTTGAATGAAGAACTGATTTGAAGGGCAGAAATCTTTGTGTTCATGTAAATGTGAGATTGGTGTTTCCACTGTTATAAATGCTAAAATCATAGTCGTGCTTTTATTCAGTATATTTATGTAATAATTAATTGTTACAACAAGGCAATCTTCTAGGTAATAAATTAGCAGGTTGCTAGGGTTAGAAATTAACGGTTTTCAACCAAATAATTCAGATGAATGTAAAGATTGTTGAATTTTGGAGTTTTTGGCCTGATGCAGGTGAGTTTGCCAGTTTGATAACTATGATTATAATAGCCATATCAAAAGAGAAGGTTAAGGATGTTGAAAATGTAGCTTGCTACTTTTTTATGTCTAAAGTAGAGAAACATGCTGCTGGTCCCCCTCTATGACGTGTTAGCTTCTTAGGTTGATGCCTTGCTTTTATACTTTGCAAAATGGAGGACAAGAATCAACATGTTTTGTTTCTGACAATTTAAGTTTTTTTCTTCCTCACTTATATATTCATTAGTACGGTACACTCTACATTTGTTCTAAATAAATAGAGAACCAATGTATATCGTATGCTTATAGTTAGTTCCTTTTTCCATACACAATTTTTCTTGATCCATGTAACATTTTAATTCAAGGCACTCTGTTATTCTTTAAATTGCTGCCAGATACAAGACAATTGCAAGAGGAGCTGTATAACGAGTTAAGAGGACTAATCCGAGAAGCTGATATGACTGTTCCTTTCCGCAAAGGAACTTATTTTTACTATAAAAAAACATTAAAGGGAAAGCAATATAAACAATATTGTAGACGGCTTATTGTTGGGGGTGAAGGGCCTGGGTCAGTTAATGAAGTAATGAAGACAGGACCTGATGAGCCCGTGGAGAAGGTTTTATTTGACGAAAATGTGGAGGCTGAGAAACATGAGTATTATCAGATTCAAACTTTCAAGGTACTGCTCCCATAGACATTTGTCAATTCCTATCCATATTGGAAGATTATTTTGGTTCATCATCCCACCTTGGGTCTTTTTCAGGTGAGCCCGAATCACAAGATGATTGCATATGCAGAGGACACTAAAGGTGATGAAATCAACACTGTATATGTCATTAATGCAGAAAATGGAGAATTGATTGGCAGCCCGTTAATGGGAATTACCTGGCATTTGGAATGGGCTGATAATGAGACGCTTCTGTACATTACTATGGATGATATACATCGAGCCTTCAAGGTTAATATTTCTATACAATGTATTTGCTTCTTATTTATATATAAAATTTGGAAAGTTGATGGTATGTTTGAACAAATTCTTTTACAAAGTTTGTGTTAAGCATCAATTTAAGGTAATGTCAGTCAGATTTACAAAATCATTTTTAGGTAAGGGTTAAATATATATGATATCTGCGTCTTTGATATCCCTAGAGAATTGAGATCAGCGTATGAGATTCAAGATACTGATCAAAATGGGAATGAGCTTAGCAACTTGTAAGGTGCTGAGTTCTGCCAAACAGCCAGTGCAATCATCATAATTAGTTATTTGCAGCAGTCTACTTTTTTCTTGATTTCCTGTGAAAGCGTATCCCTCTTTCATGAGTTCAGTGTCGGCATTTAGAACTGTCCATATTGTAAGCCTTTTTTCAGTTTGTTTGTGAAAATCTTCTAGTCTGTTATTAACTAGCAAGTAAAATCACATAAATGCATTGCCTTCATTCGTAGTTACTTTGACTTTTGTTTATCCCCTGCTTTGCTTGCAGTTACTTTTTAAGTACCTGACTAAAATTTTGTAAACATAGAACAACCACTGATGTTTCACAATATCACAATCATGTGGCCATAATTGATAAAATAAGCAAAGAATACTCAGACGTATATGATAGCATTAATGGCAAACAAGAATACTGAGAGGATAATAATGACTAAAGTCAAAAGTAAGGATGAATATGTTGTTTTTCCATGGCACTGGAATCTTGGTTAGGGTCTTAGAATCTATGACACTACCAACCCAAATACCACAGCAAACTACTTTGCACAATTGAATATAAATAGTAATAAATCAACACGTGCACAGACAACATTTTACAAATTTTAGTTGCCCAACATTGTTATATTAACAAACTATAATACAATAGTCTAGGGCTCTTGTACCAGGATCATGGCCCTCATACAATCACACTGATACAAGAATACAAACTAGGGTTTGGTGTCAACTACTATGACAACCAATCTACCCTAAACAAAGTACAACTGACCTAGTTGATGTAGCGCGCTTCACAGTGTGAAAATTTCTAAATAGAAATCCAACTGTAGTCACTGATATTACTTCTACTTATTAATTCAGAAATAAGTTATTCACTGTGTTCTACATCAAATATCGAACAAGGTAGCATCGGATGTGCTCTACGTCTCAAAATTTGCAAGGAGGCTTAGACACATGCATTCTCTAATACCTACAAATCGTTTTGGGAAATTCCACCCTGAGATAGTTTTATTAAAATAATTAATTATTTTTAATGGGTCCCTAAGTTTGGACTCAGGAAATTAAAACAATTAATGGGTATTAATCTAAACTATGGGTGAAACTTATAGAAGAAGGCGGAAATCAAGTCAATATGATCCTAGTCATTGATTAAAATCTAATCTAGGTCATTTATTGATCAACGAGAAGATTATAAGAGAAGGCTTGATGGGCACTTGGAGAACACAGAGGGAAGATTAGAAGTTCAATTTTATGAAGTAGAGCAATTGCCAGAGAGATTTTCAATAGTGTTCTTTTGCAGAGAGGGGCATGGATAGTATCTGAAGCGAAATCTTTCCCAATAGGAGAATACTCAGTAGAGAAGGCAGAGAGAGATCCAACATCGGCAACACAGAGCCAGAGAGGCTGACGCAGAGCCAATGTTTTAAAATTCGGCCGATTCGAAATGGAAACGGCCGAGTTGATCCGTTTCAATGCCCAAAATCGTGACTCGGTAGAGGAAACAGTTCGGGAGGCCGAGTCATGGCTGACTCGGCAAACTCGGCTGTTTCTGTATTGACTTGGCCGAGTCATAACCTGCGGCTCGTAACCCCATCAAAACAACGATTTGTCATTTTTTTAATGAAATTTTGAAGTGTTTGCTGATTGGTTTGGATTCCAATGTGTTTTATGAATTAGTTAAATGTTATTTGGGGTCCATTTCCCCCTCCCAAAGCCTAATTAACACACTCAAATGCTCTCATTCTCTCACAGCCATCTCATGCATTTGAGTGAGAACTTCCTTGAGAGTTAGTGAGCAGTTCTTGAGCTTGTTTTTGAAGCAGCAATGAGGAGTCTTGGGCAAGCATTGTAGCTAGAGTGAGAAGCTTCTTGGGCAGCCATTTGGAGTAGCATTGAGGAGTTGATTCTTGGAGCAAGCTTGAGGAGGCAGTTTGTGCCTGGAGGTATTTTTTTCACCTCTACAAACCTGTTTTTGCTTATTAAATTTTAGGTGCATATCTAGAAATCCAAGAGAGTGTTTTTTGTCAAAGAAATGAACATTGAATCAATGTTATTTTTTTTCATTTTCAGATTGTTTGCTTTCATTTCTTAGTCAAAAAACGACACCTAGAGCGAGAGATCCTGCTTGGGCATATGTTGAAATGGTTGATAGTCAAATGCAATGCAAATTTTGCCATAGGAAAATTAAGGAAGGTCCTGGGGGCATTAATAGGCTGAAACAACACTTGGTAGGGATTAGAGGTCAAATTACTCCATGTACCTCACCAAAAATTGGGGAGATTAGGAAGCAATTGTTGACCAGCTTTGAGAAATTTAAAGAAGATAAGGCTAGGCAAAGAGAAATAGAGGCTGAAATTGGGAGGAAGAGGGAGATGCAAAAAATGATGGCTACCAACCCCAATTATGATTTTGAGGGTTCTTCTTCTATCCCTCAAAAAGATACATCCAACCCTTTCCGACATGTTCCTCCCTCTTTTGGTTCTGTTCAAGATAAGGGAAAGGGTAGAATGAAAAAGGGTGATGTGACTATCAAAAGTTATTTCACTCCCTCCTCTCCATCAGATGCACATGGTACTCAAGTTAGTAAAAGTCAAATGCAGCCCACTTTAAATGACCATTGGAAGAAAGAATTGAGGGAGACTGCTTGTGAGTACATAGCTAGATGGTGGTATGATGCTGATATCCCCTTTAATGCTTCTCGTTCACCATATTATGAGCCTATGTTTGATGCCATACATGCTGCTGGAAAAGGCTTCAAAGGCCCTACTATGCATGAGCTAAGGGGGTATCGTTTGCAAAAAGAAATTCAATCCATTAATGATTATTTGAAAGGCAAGGACTCATGGGCAAGAACAGGATGTACCATCATGTCAAATGGATGGACTGATCAAAGAAACCGTACCATCATAAACTTTCTTGTCTTCTACCCACGGGGAACCATGTTTTTAAAATCAGTTGATGCATCTGATAAGGTAAAAGATGGCCACTTGTTATTTCAGCTATTGGATCAGGTTGTTGAGGAGGTGGGGGTGGCTAATGTTGTTCAAGTCATCATAGATAATGCC